>JAJAGP010000179.1:495891-544513 GCA_025084515.1 Ancistrus triradiatus | reverse complement strand
GTTTAACTCGCTGTGGTGACCCCTGATAAAGGGAGAAGCCGAAAGAAGAAGAAGAATTATAAATCATAGTGGAAAATAAGTATTTGGTCACCCACAAACAAGCAAGATTTCTGGCTCTCACAGACCTGTAACTTCTTTAAGAAGCTCTTCGGTCCTCCACTCGTTACCTGTATTAATGGAACCTGTTTGACCTCATTATCTGTATAAAAGACATCTGTCCACAGCCTCAAACAGTCAGACTCCAAACTCAACCATGGCCAAGACCAAAGAGCTGTCGAAGAACACCAGGAAGAAAATTGTAGACCTGCAGCAGGCTGGGAAAAGTGAATCTACAATAGGCAAGCAGGTTGGTGTGAATAAATCAACTGGGGGAGCAATTGTAAGAAAATGGAAGACATACAAGACCAATGATAATCTCCCTTGATCTGGGGCTCCACGCAAGATCTCATACCGTGGGGTGCAGAGATCTGGGACCAAAGTAACAAAGGCTACCATCAGTAACATTTCGCCAAGACTCAGATCCTGCAGTTCCAGGCGTGTCCCCCTGCTTAAGCCAGTACATGTCCAGGCTCGTCTGAAGTTTCCCAGAGAGCATATGGGTGATCCAGAAGAGGACTGGGAGAATATCATGTAGTCAGGTGAAACCAAAATATAACCTTTTGGTAAAAAGTCAACTCGTCGTGTTTGGAGGAAGAAGAATGCTGAGTTGCGCCATACCTACTGTGAAGCATGAGGGTGGAAACATCATGCTTTGGGGCTGTTTCTCTGAAAAGGGGACGGACGACTGATCCGTGTTAAGGGAAGAATGAACGGGGCCATGTATCGTGAGATTTTTAGCCAAAACCTCCTTCCATTGCATTGAAGATGGAACGTGGCTGGGTATTCCAGCATGACAATGATCCCAAACACACTGCTCAGGCAACGAAGGAGTGGCTCCGGAAAATGCATTTCAAGGTCCTGGAGTGGCCTAGCCAGTCTCCAGACCTCAACCCCATAGAAAATTTGTGGAGGGAGTTGAAAGTCCGTGTTGCCCAGAGACAGCCCCAAAACATCACTGCTCTAGAGGAGATCTGCATGGAGGAATGGGCCGAAATACCAGCTACAGTGTGTGCAAACCTGGTGAAGACTTACAGGAAACGTTTGACCTCTGTCATTGCCAACAAAGGTTATGTTACAAAGTACGGAGTTGAACTTTTGTTATTGACCAAATGCTTATTTTCCACCATAATTTACAATTAAATTCTTAAGAAATCCTACAGTGTGATTTCCTGGATTTTTGTTCTCATTTTGTCTCTCATAGTTGAAGTGTACCTATGATGAAAATTTGACTTCTCTCATTTTTCAAAGTAGGAGAACTTGCACAATCAGTGGCTGACTAAATAGTTTCTTGCTCGACTGTATTTATCAAACATTTACAGTTATTACATCTAGCAGATGTGACTGAATCTAAGGTTTGGGTCTTTACATACATGTTAAAATATGAGCATGGCATACCGGACTTGTACCCATGTGCAGGTGGCACTCAACAGGACGGTAGATATGGGTGATATAGTGTCCACCGTCTCCTTCCTTGATAACTGAACTGGTGTTGAAAAACCCCTGTGCCCTTTGAGTCTGTCAAAAAACAGAAAGCATTTTTGACTGACAAATATAGCTTTTAAGTATAACTGTGTTACAGGCAATCTGTTACAGATTAATAAATGATGTACTTACGTCTAACCCAAACACTTCTTCATAGCAGCGGGAACTGCGTAGATACCATGCTATATTCAGATTTACAGGGGTACTGCACTCTTCTTTGAGCCCTGAAAGCACATATTTACATCAATTAAGACAAGCATTGACAGAACACACCTTTGGCAGGACTTTGTACTGAAGTAACTGTTCAAATGTGAAGTAAGGAAAGCATGCTAATTGTATACTTACATCTGATCTGAATTAAAGAGCCATTAAACATTGTCTTTGTGAAATAGAAGAAGGGCTGCGTCTTTATCAGCTCCTGCAGAGCAAAAACAATGAGCAGCTGACATTCCCTTGCCATAAACAAAGTGATGGGCAGAATTAAGGAGAAAATGAGTAGACAATGAAATTAACTATATGACACTTAGAAAAGAGAAAGCATGAATTAAATAAAACGTGAATTAATGACATCTGCAGAGAAAAACATCTGTTAACATTAAGAGAGTCACTGAAACAGAACTAAAGCTGACTATTTGTAGCTGTTTGAGACACACTGAAGAATGGAAAAAGCAAATCTTGGTTTCAGAAGCCTGCTGACTTTTATGCAGGGATGAACTGGTATTGACTATTTACAAGTGTTCATTATTTTAAATAGTATTCTTTTATAATAGAATTATATTACAAATATTACACATAATAAAGTCATTTTTAAACACTAATATAATTTAATTAATTGGTTTTTGTCACCATTTTGTAAAAGTAATATTTGTAGTAATATGCCACTGAAGGCCGTACATTATAGTTATTGTATCAGCGGTAAGAGGGTTTTAACAGGGGGTTTGTGTTAGACATGCTAAAATCACATAACACACAACCTCTCGTGGATTACTGCTTTAATTCAAGAGCCTGACCTCACAGTCATGTTCTAAAATGTAACAGAAAGACTTCTCAGAAGAGTGAAGGCTGTTCCAGCAGCAATGGGGGAGAAAAACACCACACAAATACCCATGTTTAGAGTGTAACTTTTGGGTGTATTGTGCAGTGTATCAATGCATGATATGGGCATAGTGTAGTGTATCAGATATGCTTGTCCTACTTTACATTACAAAGCATTTAAAGTCTTTATAAACCCTTGAGATATTTTCACAATGCACAGCAAAACACTGTCATGAAAACTGATTTCAATATCCATCAAGTTACCGTACTTCGCTAAAGAGAGTAACAATAGAAATTTAAGAGCACTGACACCTGACGTACAGCCCTGTGAACATAGACGTAAATGTTTAGTGTAGCATACTGAGCAAATACTCTACCAGCCACTTTATTACGTACAGCTGTTCAATCACATGGCAGCAACTCAATGCATTGACATTATTCGGAAGGTAGGGTCAGAATTCAGTGTTAACAACATGAAAGCATGAATCCATCCTGCCTTGCATCAACCGTTCAGTCTGCTGGTGGTGGAGGTGGAATGGTGTTGGGGATATATTCTTGGCACACTTTGGGCCCCTTAATACCAACTGAGCATCATTTAAACACCACAGCCTACCTGAGTATTGTTGCTGGCCGTGTCCATTCCTGTATGAGCACAGCGTACCACCTTCTGATGGCTAGTTCCAGCAGGATAACACGCCATGATGCAAAGCTCAAATCATCTCAAACTGGTTTCCTGAACATGGCAATGAGTTCATCATACTCAAACAACCTCCACAGTCACAATTTCTCAATCCAATAGAGCCCCTTTGGAATGTGGGGTAGAATGTTTGGGGGGAGGAGGATAACTGCATCATGAATGTTCACCTGACAAATCTGTAGCAATTGCGTGATGCTCTCATGTCAATGTGGAGCAAAATCTCTGAGGAATTTTTCTAGCACCTTGTTAAACCTATGCCACAAAGAATTAAGACAGTTCTGAAGACTGAAGACTATCTTACACGGATGTAGCTCAGTGGTAGAGCGTGTGCTTCGCATGTATGAGGTGCTGGGTTCATTCTCCAGTGTCTCCAAAACTGTTTGGACTGTGGTAGCCTAGCGGTTAAGGTACTGGACTCTGGACCAGAAGGATCAAGGTTCAAATCCCACCTCTGCCAACGTAGGGTCCTCGAGCAAGGTCCTTAACCCACAATTGCATGGATTGTAAGAGTGTATGAAATGTAAGTCACTCTGGATAAGCGCGTCTGCTAAATGCTGTAAATGTACTAGCAAGGTGTACCTAATAAAGTGGCAGGTGAGTGTAAGTCTTTAAAAGTAATATATAAACATAACCCTACACAATAATCATACTTCAGATGAGTGGCTTTAACTATCCAGGTGAAAAATGTTGATCATGATTGGACGTAGATATTAGGAGATAATCTAAACTTGTAAAGTTGCTTTGAGACAATGCTCTATTTTTAAAAAGCGCTATATAAAGACATTTGACTTGACTTGAAATACAACTCATTCTGCGTTAGTAAAACATCCCAACTTAAATCTTGTCTTGCTCACAGGATTCCATATAGAAATTTTACAATCAAGCATCGTTATCTAATGATATACGGTTTAATGAAACATATCAGTATGACCCCAAACTGTTTTCGCTTTGTTCTTCACAAGGAGGAGATGAGCTGTCACTCTAATTCACTGACCATGTTCAACTGTACGGAACACTGTGACCTTGCTGGACACCTTAGCTAGCTACCACTCTGCATATAAACACCGTGTGAAACGGTGAATTAATAACACGATGTAAGACATGGCGGGGCTGTTTTGCGATAAAATGTAACGTTATAACGATATTAAGTCTACATGTATCCCTAAATGAACAGCAGTTAGCAGCTTGTCAGCCAATGCTACACTGTGTACAGGCAAGCTTGTCAAGAGGCTATTACCAGGAAGTCAGCTTGATAATCTAGTAATATACAGAAGGGGAAATACAGTCGGATTTAATGTCTTAAGACCAAGTTACACATCAGTTACTTCTCCAAGAAAAACAAAATGACTAAATGAATAAATCATTAGTTATGAGAGAAGAGGAGAGAGCCACAGACAGCATGGCTAACAGGGCTTTACTTACACTGTCCACTTTCACAATCCATTTCCCTTGTTCTGATAAGCCATTAATCGGTGTAAACGCAACAAAACTGAACACTACCATGAATAAAACAACCGCCTGGTTTGTTGAGAATAAACACTGAGTCATGGAAGCTGCCATTTTGCCTTTCTCAGCACTGACAACTTGGCAGAGGTTTACTATTTCCCGGCTACTGTGCAATAATACGACGCCATGCAGAGGGCGGGGATAAACTCGACTCTGGAAAGCAGGAAGTGTTGGTTGTTATGGATGAGCGCTACATGACCAAATGTATGTGGACACCCGAACATCTTACTCTAAAACCATGCGTATTAAGATGGAGTTTGTGCCCCTTAACTACAGTTTTCTGTTCTGAAAAGGCTCTAATAGGTCTTGGAACATGTGTGTGGTGCTTTCCTTCCATTCAGACAGACCATTTCAGCACTTCCCTGCTAATAACAAGCAAAGGCCAGCATGCCGTCTATTTTGGATGCTGGTATTCTGCTCAGTCCGCAACAACATACAAGTCATCCATGTTTATGTAGGTTTGTGTCTATGCTGGTTATTTCTATGTTGGTGCTATTTTAGCCAGTGAACTTGCATGGTCTTTCTTGTCTTGCAGGTAAAACTGGTTGACTACCATACAAGTGTCCAGCTCAGTTCCGGTTCTTGACCATCTGAAGTGGGGGAGCCAGGATGGAGCTAGTGGCTATATTAGAGGGGCAGTTACTTTCTAACTAAATGAACATTGCAGGCATTGTGAGGATTAATTGGCTCACACGTCATTTAGAAGTGCCATGGAGGGAACAAGCTTGTGACTCGCCCTAGAACCACACAATCTTTCTGGGTTTTTGTGTTTGTTTGTTTGCTTGGTTTGTTTGTTTGTTTTTCAAGGTTAGCAAAGCAGCATACAGTTTTGTTTTTCATATTAGTGTATAAAAAAACTAAATCTAGGTTGGTCTATTGTTATGTGTAGGCTACAGATACAGTACTACAGTACTAAAAGTACTGTGCAGTCCTACTGGGAGTGAACATACAAACAGGCATCTAATGGCATCTAAACAGGCTGGTATTTCAGTAAAAATATGGATAGAAGATCCAGGGTTCAAGGCCCAGCACTGCCAAGCTGTTCTAGTTGAGCCCTTGAATAAGACCTGTATCCACAATTTCTATGACTACTGTAAAACTGTATCAGTTGTAACTAAGTATACAGTGGGGCTTGAAAGTTTGTGAACACTTTATGATGTTCTATATTCTTGCATAAATATGACCTAAAACATCATCAGATTTTCACACAAGTCCTTAATGTAGTTAAAGAGCACCCAGTTAAAAAAATAAGACACAAATATTATACTTGGTCATTTATTTATTGAAGAGAATGATCCAATATTACATTGTGTGCTTAGGGTCGTTGTCTTGCTGCACCTTCTCTTGAGATTCAGTTTATGGACAGATGTCCTGACATTTTTCTTTAGAATTCCCTGATATATTTCATAATTCATTGTTCCATCAATGATGGCAAACCATCCTATTCCAGATGCAGCAAAACAGGCCCAAACCATGATACTACCCCCATCATGTTTCACAGATGGGATAAGGTTCTTATGCTGGAATGCAGTGTTTTCCTTTCTCCAAACATAATGCTTTTCTTTTAAACCAAAAAGATATATTTTGGTCTGATTTGTCCACAAAACACTCCTCCAATAGCCTTCTGGCTTGTCCACGTGATCTTTAGCAAACTGCAGACCAGCAGCAATGGTCTTTTTGGAGAGTAGTGGCTTTCTCCTTGCATCCCTGCCATGCACACCATTGTTGTTCAGTGTTCTTCTGATGGTGGACTCATGAACATTAGCCAATGTGAGAGAGGCCTTCAGTCGCTTAGAAGGTATATATATATTTAGAGTTATTGTCTATCCATTGGCCTCTCCCCGCTCCATCATGAGGACGTCCAGAGCTCCCCGCTCCATTAAGAGGATGTCCAGAACTCCCCGCTCTGTCTAGAGGATGTCCAGAGCTTCTCGCTCCTCCCAGAGTACATCTAGAGCGCGTTACTCTCCTCAGAGGACATCCAGAGCACATTACCCGCCCCTGAGGAATTCAGAGCGCGCCACCTCTCCCTGAGGACATCCAGAGCTGCCCGCCTTCTTCCGAGGAGGTCTGCCTTTCCTTCAGGGACTTCCCCTTCAGTGCCGCATGGAGGATGAGCATGCCAGTTTCGACGACTCCTGTCTCTGAGCCTGACTCATACCCTCCTTCTGGCCTCCCACCACCCACCCAGGTTCACGACGGCGACCTCACTCGCCAGCAACCTGACAGCAACCTGCTTAGCCGGAGTCCGATGCCGACCACGATTGCCAGCAGTACGTTAGCGACTCCGATCGCCAGTAACACGTTGGCGACCCCACTCGCCAGCAGCATGTCGGCGACCCTGCTCGCCAGTAGCATGTCGGCAACCCAACTCGCCAGCAATCCAACGGTGACCCCGCCTGCCAGCAGCGCAACGGCGACCCCAGGACAGTTCAGTGCCGCTCCAGTTTTCCCCAGGGACCCCAGGTTACGGACTGTGCCCCCCACGTGGTTGACGATGCCATTTCCCTCCTTGAGGTTGCATCTGGCACCTGAGGTGATTCTTGCAGCCCCGCCTGCAACCACCAAGACTTTCTGGTTCGAGAATACTTGGCCCAGTGACTGTGTGCATACGGGCCCCCTTAGGACTCCTGTGGAGAGCATAACCGCATGGACCATAACTGTGCCAGTGTGGCCTGTGAGGCCAGTCTCCTTCCTTTTGTTGTCCCCTGTATTTCTTAGTCTTGTGTCCTTGCCACCTCTTTTCTGGCCCCCTGCCCTCTTCACGTCTGTGTTTTGTTCTGCTTCCTTTGAGTGATCTACGTCTCCCTCCTCCGTTCTTCCGTGTCCTGAGCGTGTGTACCCTAGATCCAGTGTCAAGAGCAGTTCTGGTTTTTGCCACGAGGGAGTGCTAAGCCAGAACTGCTCTTGTGACTGGATCTAGGGTTAGGGTTATTCCTTTTCCTTTTGGTAAGTTTTCCCACAGCAGTGTTGGCAAACAAAGAATATTACTTATAATAAATGATTAATTCAGAGTCTGATACTATGTTACAACTTACATGTACCTGTGAGAACTAACTAATTCAAGAACAAATTAATTCAAGAACAAGCTAATTCTAATTTCCATATTTAGAAACAATTTACTATTTTGATAATAGTAAATTTAGAGATGTGCTAAGGGCATTTTAAGTCATTTCCAAAGTACTAAAAGTAAACTACTAGTACTAAAGTACTAAGTACTAAAAACTGTAATAATAATACTTATACAGTCGTATGAAAAAGTTTGGGCACCCCTGATAATTTTCATGATTTTAGTTTATAAATCATTGGCTGTTCAGATCAGCAACTTGAGTTAAATATATCATATAGCAGATGAACACAGTGATATTTGAGAAGTGAAATGAAGTTTATAGGATTTACAGAAAGTGTGCAGTAATTATTCAAACAAAATTAGGCAGGTGGCATAAATTTGGGCACCCAACACCGCCCCACAAAAAAATTAACATCAATATTTAGTATAGTAGATTCTCCTTTTGTAGAAATAACAGCAGCGCTAAACGGCTTCCTTACAGCTTCCAGTATGGATTCTGGGTTGAAGGTGCTTTGGCCCATTCTTCTTTAGAAACCTCTCCAGTTCAGTCAGGTTTGCTGGTTTCCGAGCATGGACAGCCCACCTTTTCAGTAATATTCATGTCTGTCGGGACCTGAGATGGCCATTCCAGAAACGTTGTACTGGTTCCTCTGCATGAATTGCCTTTTGAGAAGCCCAGGGTTTGGGCCGCGCGTGTCCCGGAAAACTCGGTGCAACTTTGTCACTGATTCTTGAAAACATGTTCTTCAAGAATCTGGAAGATATTGACTGGAAATCCATGCGACCCTCAACTTTAACAAGATTCCTAGTACCCTGCACTGGCCACACAGTCCCACAGCATGATGGAACGACCACCAAATTTTACTGTGGGTAGCAAGTGTTGTCTTGGGATGCTGTGTTCTTTTTTCCGCTCTTGTTATGTCCAAATACTCAATTTAGTTTCATCAGTACCCCAGCACTTTATTCCAAAAATGAAGCTGGATTGTCCAAATGTGTGTAGCACCACCTCAAGTGAATCTGTTTGTGGCGTGTCTGCAGAAAAAAGTTCTTCTGCATTACTCTCCCATACAGCCTCTCCTTGTTGCAAAGTGCGCTGTATAGTTGAACGATGAACAGTGACACCATTCTGCAGCAAGATGAGGTTGTAGGTCTTTGGAGGTGGTCTGTGGCTTGACTCTGACTGTGATCACCATCCTTCGCCTCTGGGCCTATCTGAGATTTTTCTTGGTCTGCCCACTTGGGAGTTCCTTAACTAGAAACTGTGCCTGTGGTCTTCCATTGCCTCACTAGGTTCCTCACAGTGGAAAACTGACAGCTGAAATCTCTGAGAGAGCTTTTCCTTTCCCTGAACTATGATGTTGAACAACCTTTGTTTTCAGGCCATTTGAGAGTTGTTTTGAGGCTCCCATGTTGCCACTTTTCAGAGAAGATGCAAAGAGGAGAAAAAACTTCCAATTGGCCACCTTAACACTTCTCATAGTTGGATTCACTTGTGTATGTAGATCAAGGGTCAATGAGCTTACAAAACAAAAATTTTGTGCTTCCAATAATTAGTGCTAAAGGTATTCCAAATGACAAGGGTGCCCAATTATTTGCACATGCCTAATTTTTAATTTTGTTTGAATAATTACTGCACACTTTCTGTAAAACCTATAAACTTCATTTCACTTCTCAAATATCACGGTGTTCAGCTGCTATATGATATATTTACCTGAAATTGCTGAGCTGGACAACCAATGATTTATAAAGAAAAACTTTTTTCTGCCCAAACTTTTCATACGACTGTATTACTTTGACTGCAGTTACATGATTATGTTAAATAAATGCTAAATAAAGCTACAAAGGTTGTACCCTTGAGTTAGCCATCCGACCCTACTGAATTTGTGCTTCAAAGTACCATTGACCGACCCTGAAATGTACTTTTAGAGTGGGGAATGTCTGAAGATTAGAAGGACACATACCAACAGAACAGGTTTTTATTTTGCTGAAGCTGCAAGACTGGAACTGCAAAAAAAAAAAAAAATGATTCACCAAGTTTTAACATATCTCATGTTGTATGTAATGTATGTTTAAAACCTGTAGCAGCACAAACCTAGCCTATATTGAAACATTACATATACAGTCAGCTTGAGAATGAATGACATCCTGTAAAATTCTGGGAAAAAATGGTGACACATCAAAATTAAGTGATTTAGTTGAAGTAGATGTATTCTGAGAGAAACATCAACATTACATAAAATTAGTTTTTAACACATGGATATTCATGAGGTGACACAAAATACCTCTGTATTGTTGTGCTTGACAAAGGTATACCAAAAAAAATCCTTGTCCATGTGGTTATATCAGCAATTTGATGAATGACAATGAGTGATGATGATGTGGCCTGTGGACTGTAGTAGCTTAGCGGTTAGGGTACTGGACTATGAACCAGAGGGTCCAGGGTTCATATCCCACCTTTGCCAAGCTACCTTGAGCAAGGCTCTTAACCCACAATTCCTTGGATTGTAAGACTGTATCAATTGTAAGTTGCTAAGTGGCATAAAAGTAAATGATTAAGTCAAGTCAGATTTATTTATATAGCGCTTTTTACAATGGAGCATTGTCTCAAAGCATCTTTACAAGTTTAGATTATCTCCTAATATCTACGTCCAATCCCAAATTGAGCAAGCCTAGGGCGACAGTGGCAAGGAAAAACTCCCTAGTTCTAGGAAGAAACCTTGGAGGACCAAGACTAAAAAAAGGGCCCCCAAAAAAACCCCACCCCCCCAACCACACAACCCACCACCCACCCACCCCAACCCAAGAACCCCAACCCACCCAACCTCCTTGGGCGGCGTAGATGAAAATCTAAGAGCGAACTTAAAGTCATGGAGTCAAAGTTCGAATTAGGAATGTGGAAGTATGCCTTGACATTAAGTGGCCGGCAGGGGTATTAAATGATTATCATGCAGTGATGTGTAGTATTGGAGATCACGAGGGTTCAGTTTACGTGGCTTTCTGCCCTTACACACTGAAATTCTTCCAAAATTCTGAATCGTTTAATGATATTGTGCCACGTAGAGGGGAGAGAGACTATATAAATCCCATCCAGTCCTTCTTTTGATTAACTTGTTTTTAAAACATTTCAATGAATTTCTCACACAAAATTTGTTGACAAACTGGAGATCTCTGGCCCATCTTTGCTTTCAAAAAAAACTAGTGGATACTGCTTTTGTACCAAACTCATGATTAAAATCATTTCTAATGAGGACATTACCTGTGTGAAGTCACATAGATATTAGTTTGGTTAAATTCTTAGCCCTAAATTGCCCATCCCAACGCTTTTTTGAACGTCTTGGAGGTCGAAATTCGGGAATGGATGTCAATTAACAAATGAAATGAAACTAAACAGCCAAAACATGAAAATAGTGGGTTCACACTGTGTGCAATGAAATAAAAGTCAAAGTTAGCCCTAAAGTAAGGCACACTGCGTTGTTTTTAATTTACATTTCAATGACTGGTCCAAACTTTTTCTGATGTTGGGTTGTAGCTTAAGACCATGAATCCTCTTTCGTTTTATTTCTGTGTTCGAACGGCGTTAACGCCGTACGTACATATACAGTACAGGTACACGACAGTGTAGGAGTCTACGCTAGACCTGTGAACTCACCATCGACATTTTTAGGGCGTGGAGTAAAATACAGCAAGCTAGTGAGCTCGAAAAGCTCGAAAGCAGCGTTCAGTCTGTTTTATCTGTATCTGACTTTCTGGTGACGTCGAACGGTAAGCTTACTTAGCTTTGACACCAAATGCTATTTGTTTCTGAGTAATAGCAGCATGTGTGTAGGAAGTGATTGCAGTGAAAAGTGCAGGTTAACAGCTAAAGTTGAGAAAGCATTTATGCTCAACAACTTTTTGCGATGAGAGTGTCCATATCGATGTTTGATTAACTGTGTCGCACGGAATGAATGCGACAAGTTTCAGTGCGGTAAATGTGCGTTTTGTACTTAACACATGATTATAGTGTTTGGTTACGACATGTTACCAGGCTGCATTAACTACTGAAAATGAGTGTAAACGCAAAACAGGAAATGGAATTGTAGAGACCAGCATATTGTTAAGCAACTTTCATAGCAATCGCAACCATTTTATCTAGATTTATAAACGTTTACTTTCTGTGTTTGATTGTATTTTATAGACCTATACCTTGACTACCACAATGTTTGTGGCCAAAAGTATCATAGGAGGGATTATCGATGTCGTGAGGTGGGTAAATATGCTCTGTGCTTGGAATTAAAATGCACTTCCCGTTTTTTCCATGAACTATAAAAGTATTATTTTCCCCTTCCCTTGTATTTTGCAGCAACATCGACCCGGGCCAGTTTAAGTCTTCTGACCCCGTAAGTTCCTACTACAATTATTTTTATGCCATATATGTACTTGTGAATGGTCCTCTAAAGTTTTAGCAAAGTGCCCAGGAAAAAATGTACTGTGAAATTTGACAGCAGAACCATGAAGTGGCCAAATAACCACCAAAATACATAGTAAAACTGTGAAATAATCCATTGTCAGTTCGCAGTCCAACCAAATTTACAGTTGTACTATGAAATTTCAGAGTAGAACCATGAAGTGGCCAAATTACCATCAAAATTCATAGTAAAGCTGTGAAATAATTGATTGTCAGTTCACAGTCCACTGAGTTTACAGTTGTACTATGAAATTTCACAGTAGAACCATAAAGTGGCCAAATTACCATCAAAAATTCATAGTAGAACTCATGGCCAAACTGAAAGTTCACATTAAAACTGTCAAGCAATTCACAGTTTCACTATGAAAATTCACAGTACATTTTTTCCTGGGTGAGGCTGGCTGATTGAGTTTGATTGCTTATGGAGTCAGGTGTTTCTACCATTTGTTTTATTTCCCCCCTTTTTGCCATTATTTGGTAAAATGTTTTGTAAATGTTTGCTTGGGGTGTTTCACTGGAAAGAAAAACTCATCCAACGTATCTTTATGTCTTTGGAGTTGAGTGGTATATGGTGTATTCTGATTTACATTCCTTCCTGTTCTGCAATAAACAATAATTATGAGAGTGAAAAGGGTGCATGTTGTGGAAAGCAAGAATTCGTACAGCCAAAGATGAAAACATTGTTAATAGGGAAATTATATGAGCAGCCTTTCCAGTCACCTTCAAACGACACATATTCAACAGTGTAGTCAAGTGTAGTGTCTTTAATGTGACAGCGCAATACTAGATAGAAGTCTGTCTACACAAACAGGGCTGTAAATATTTACTATTTGAATTTGGCCAATTAAAAAAACATTACCAAAAGGTATGTGGTTTATTCAGCTGTTCAACAACATAACAATTTAAAAAGCAAAGCAAGAGAATCCAGATTGACCTCAGATCATTTGATCACATCCAATATTTGTAGTGGCAAGCTTCATTTACTTCAGTAAGTGACATACACAGCCTTACATTACCCTAATGATCCACTTCATCCACACGTTGAAACAATAAGCATGTGCATACTGGGACTTGCAGAATAAACATATTTGACTGTTGACTGTTTTTACATAGCCCCCTGCCAGGAGGCCCATGGTTAGTGCTGAAGCAAATGAGAGTGATGAGGACAGGCAGTTTCGCAGAGTTTTCCAACAAATTGCTGGAGATGTAAGTTTATGCACTTTACACCATTCAGTACAATCATTTTTGTGTGTTGAATGATATATCGTGACCGTTTTTACTCATCAGCTTGCCTGGTCATGTGGCGGTAGTGTGTACTCGTATAGTAAATGCCCACAGGTGATAGAGCTAACTTCCGTACTCATTTTCCTGCATGTGAAGGCAGGCATGACTGACTGGTATACTACACTCCTTGCCCTAATGAAGTCTCATAAAGTATCTTATATAGAATATTTGACAGAAACATTGTATTAACATTTATACATAAATTTTCTTTGACAAAGAAATGTGCATTCTATCGTCTTTATTGCATTCCTTTTACATTTGGATCAGTTGTACATATGCCATGCCATCTCTGTGTTTATCTCTGATCTTCACATGCAAAGGGAGTGGTTTAAACATCGATTCTCCTGGATAGGAGGTTTGACTGGTTCCACCTCTTTGCACATTCCTGCCACCGTAATGAAGGCTCATTGTTGAAATGGGTGCGGTAGGTGTGGATTGAGGCATGGGTCTGGAATGCCAGTGACAATTATTTATATGGGTTTATTGAAAGTGTAGTATTGGATTTTTAATTAGTTCATTTTTAGTTAAAGTTTTGTTTAGAAAAACAATCTAAATGACAGTGCATTAGTTTTGGCAATTTAATTGGAACTTGACCTCTGACATCCAGGAAACTCACATCTGGAACCAACACATGGAAGCTCCCGATGTCTAGGACTGTGGTGGCCTAGCGTTTATGGTACTAGACAATGGACCAGGGTTCAAATCCCACCTCTGCCAAGCTGCTACTGTTAAGCCTTTGAAATTACAATTGCTTGGATTGTAAGAATGTATCAATTGTAAGTCTGCTGAATGACATAAATGTAATGTCCAGTTGCACAGAATGTCACTGAAGCCTGTACTCGCCAGAGGCAGGATAAAAACCAGGATGATTCAGCCCTGTGAATGAATGTTTTACCTCTGAGCCACTGTGGTTCTTATCCTAACCGTCATCTTATAATTGTCTGGTGAGTAGCCTGTGGAACCCTGACACAAGCAGTTCTAAGATCAGACATATGGCATATCCATGTGTTGGTTTCAAGTGTGTATGTTTTCACAAACATTTTGCCTCATTAGAGGCTTCCAAGTCTCAGCACTCCTTGGGGTGGGGAATGGGTCAGTCATATGACATGATGCCAACCCCCTACCTTACAAAACCTGTTACTTGAACTTTTGCATAAAACTTGATATTGTCAGGATATCAGTATTTTATTGTAGCATTGCATATTATGCCCACTACTCTTTCACATAACATTTTGTTCATAATAACCTAACTACAACAATGTATTTTGATAATTGTTTTACTTGCAGTTCACTAATCCCATAATGGAAGTAGTTCGTCAGTAGTCAGATTTCATGCTAAACAGGACATATTAAACTTTCCAGTTGCTTTGTGACCCACAGTAAACCACTGACGTGTCATAAAATTCAAACTTTTGTTCTTTGTATTTTCATGTTGGGCTTAGTTTTCTGGAAAATATTTTTTTGTGAATTTCTGTGGTTGCAAATTGCATATCATGCTGTTCTCATTTAGATGTGTGGTGGTTACTTCTCTCTATTCCATCGGGTTGCATTATGTATGTTAGGTTATGTATAGACATAACAAGCAAACGCTAACAGAGGTGCACAGTTGCTAAATAATTGCTAAAATAATTGTTTAAAAGAAAGAATTCAGTGTTTTCTTAAATAAAAAATGTACTGTGTTCATGGTTGTAATCAATTATGGTAGTGAAAATGATATGCATGTAGCTTTTGAGCAAGCAGCAGCAACTTCCCAGTTTACCTCCACTTATCCCGGGCAGGGTTGTAAGGGAGGATCTGGAACCCAACCCAGAATTCACTGGGTCCAAACAAAGGTACACCATCATGTGAACATCACCAGTCCATCTCAGGGTTCTGTAAATGTGGTTCTCGACGTTTACATTTTCTTATAGGCTTTTAGCCGTCTGTGCAACTTAAAGGTTTATAACTTTACCTTACCTTTGCATGTTGCTCTGAGTGCTGTTTAATAGTATTATTTTTCTGGTTTCTCCAGGACATGGAAGTGAGTGCCAATGAACTGATGAACATTCTCAACAAGATTGTCTCCAAACGTGAGTGTGTTTATCTTCTGCCTAATCCTATTTCTCAGCTTGTATTTTACTAATGAGGAAGAAGCGTTCTGTCACAACATATAGCACAGACAAGGGCAAATACCACAGCTTGAACCATAATCCAGATGGAAATCCAAAATGAGAGTCAAAACATGTGGGAAAACAGAAAGAGGGACTGATGCTTTGAGTGGCACAGACAGTCGTCTCCTCCTTTCAGCTGCTCCTGTTAGTGGATGCTTCAGCGGCTCTGATCCACACATTACACCTTTCTCAGACTGGGATGCTTTAGAGAAACCAGTTGACCTAAACAGATGTCTTTGGAATGTGGAAGGAAACTGAAGTACCTGGAGTAAACCACACGGAGAATAAGAGAACATGTGAACTCCACACAGGCTGGGTCCAGATTGGAAATCGAACCTGGCTTCTCTGGAGCTCTGAGGCAACAGCGCAAACCATTTGTGCCATCGTTCCGCCTGAGTTGCACAACCGGTATTGCAGAACAGCAAGTGCACAAACACTGCGGGAAGACTGAACACTTAAGTGCTTAATACTGTAGGGTGGAGTGTGGTGTATGTATAGTACGTTATGATTGCAAAATTAATAACAGTTGCACAGAATATGAATATAAATAAGCGAGGGATGTTGTGAAAGCTGTTTACGACTGGTATAGTTGCATAATGGCTTAAAACATTACATTGCAAATCTTTAAGACACAGTGATTATTAGTTATTACTAATGATGGTAATAGTGACAGATGCACAACAAAACAATCAGTGTCTCTTCATCGTCATCTCTAGATGCTGACCTCAAGACAGATGGTTTCTCAGTCGAGTCTTGCAGAAGCATGGTGGCCGTGATGGACGTATCCTTTCCTTAGCGTGTCAGAAAGATGAGAATGTCTTTCTTTATTTTTGCCAGAGTATTGCAGACGGTGCATAGCGATGATGGCAATGTCAGTAAACGTTTTGCCTTAACCTTCCTCAAACAGTCTGACAGTTCTGGAAAGCTTGGCTTTACAGAGTTCAAGTACCTGTGGAACAATATCAAGAAGTGGCAGGTAAAAGAGTTGTGTCAATATGGTTTTAATAGGTGTTCTATTTTCTCTGTTTTTAAGATAAGTTGAAAACATCTCAGAAAATATTTGATGAATTATATAATAATTACATTGGATTATATATTGGTTATATCTAACCCTAACCCATCAATGCGGATACACAAGTTCAAGATGCAGCGGTGACACGAACAAATAATTGGGTGTCTCTGAGGGAGGAGATACATCTGTGCAATTGTAACATCTGAGGTGGGGTTTGATTAGTGCGTTAACAGCCATACATGTGCTGTAAATTTTAAGTATTTCATTTAAAATCCCCATTAGTGGTCGACCAATATGGGTTTTTCGATGGCCAATGGTAATATTTAGAGAGAAGGGTGAACGAATGCTGGTATGTAATGCTAATATCCCTTTTTTTCAACTGATCAAAGTAATAATAATAATAAATGAAACACAAAATTGCTGAATTTAATGAACATTTATGTAAGCTATTACTGCATGGTCTCTGGTTGCACTCTGTCTTCTAAGTAAAACATAAATAAAAAGTTTTATTACACTTAAAAAAACGTTTACAATGGAACCTTTGAACTTAATTGGTTCCAGAAGGCCTTTTGAAGTCTGTTCAAAGTCTGAATCAAAGTTTTCAATGTAAATAGATAGAGCAATCCGTAGGTGAAGATCAATCAATAAATAGATAAATCCGAAATGGATCAATTCGTTTCTGACCCTCAAATGATTGTTTTTATGCCTATGTTCATATATAATTATAATATTTTAATAACAGGACTTTGACTTGCTCATTCCAAAACATTAACTTTTTTCTTCTTTAACCATTCTTTGGTAGAATGACTTGTGTACTTAGGGTCGTTGTCTTGCTGCATGACCCACCTTCTCTTGAGATTCAGTTCATGGACAGATGTCCTGACATTTTCCTTTAGAATTCTCTGATATAATTCAGAATTCATTGTTCCATCATTGATGGCAAGCCGTCTTGGCCCAGATGCAGCAAAACAGGCCCAAACCATGATACTACCACCACCATGTTTCACAGATGGGATAAGGTTCATATGCTGTAATGAAGTGTTTTCCTTTCTCCAAACATAACAGTTTTCTTTTAAATGTAAAAGTTCTATTTTGGTCTCATCCGTTCACAAAACATTCTTCCAATAGCCTTCTGGCTTGTCCACGTGATCCACGTGCAGCAGTGTTCTTTTTGGAGAGCAGTGACTTTCTTTTTGCTACCCTACCATGCACACCATTGTTGTTCAGTGTTCTTCTGATGGTGGACTCATGAACATTAACATTAGCAAATGTGAGAGAGGCCTTCAGTTGCTTAGAAGTTACCCTGGGGTCCTTTGTGACCTCGATAACTATAACACACCTTGCTCTTGGAGTAATCTTTGTTGGTCGACCACTCCTGGAGAGGGTAACAATCAAAGTTTTCAATGTAAATAGATCAATAGATGGAGCAATCCGTAGGTGAAGATCAGTCAATAAATAGATAAATCCGAAATGGATGAATTCGTTTCTGAGCCTCAAATGATTATTTTTATGCCGATGTTCATATATAATTATAATATTTTAATAATTATATAAGTTATTATTATTATTAGGGAGTTTTTCCTTGCCACTGTCGTCCTAGGATTGCTCAATTTGGGATTGGATAATTTGGGATTTAGATAATAGGAGGTAATCTAACATTGTAAAGTTGCTTTGAGACAATGCTCCATTGTAAAAAAGTGCTATATAAATAAATAAATCTGACTTGACTTAATTAATGATTTAAAGCATTTGATTTGCCTACCATATTACTACATTATCACCACCTACTGGATTAGGTGCATCGTGGTTGATAGATCATACTATTGAGTGTTTTATTTAGGGTGCCCATGTTCGGAGTCTGAAGTTTTGTTCGAATTTAGCAGCAATCTGCCCGATTAATCAGCTGGCCGATTAATCGGTCTACCTTTAATCACCATGGCTGTCAAAAAATTGGATATTATACTGAAGTGATGCAGGAATGATGTTTCCAGGTGTCTTGTCCGTTTGCTTTTACATTTCAATCTAGATTAGGGAGTACTCAGTAATTTCTCGTAAAGCACATCTACGAAACTTTTAACGTTAATACAACATGTCGATCATAATTGTGTGCAATATATCACATGCAATGTTTTTTAAATTGTTTTAACAAAGCTTAAATTGATTTTTGTTTGGTTCAAGTGTGTCTATAAGTCATATGATGCAGACCATTCTGGGACAATTGGGGCCACCGAGCTGCCAGGCGCATTCCATGCAGCAGGTTAGTGTGGCATCTGTTATGAGGAGCTTACTTCAACACTAGACCCCACATCATGTCTGAGATCATTAAGTTGTCTTAGTAGCTGCATTTCAGTTTGCTGCAGTTGATTGACCCTCTGCTCTTTCCCCAGGGTTTCCTCTTAATGATCATCTCTTCCAGCTGATCATTCGCAGGTACAGCGACGAAAACGGCAACATGGACTTTGACAACTATATTGGGTGCCTGGTGCGACTGGATGCAATGTGCCGTAAGTCAGCTTTGTACAGACTGTTCACTGTCATTTATTTGGAACTTTTCAGGGTGTGGCTTACTAAGAAACGTTTGTGCATTTACAGGTGCTTTTAAGACGCTTGACAGAGACAACACAGGTTCAGTCAAAGTCAACATTAAGGAGGTATGACTGCTGTATTTAAATAAGTGTGTAACCAAGCAACCAAGGTTCAGACTAGCCTGTTTTTCTACTTATTGCATTTTGCTATAACAGTTTTTTTTTTTGCTTTCTATCCACAGTGGCTACAGTTGACCATGTACTCCTAAGGAATATACATCCTGAAAACAAAAATATGCTCACAGCAGTTTTAGGGTTTTTTTTAGCATTTAATGTTCCTCACCATTGTTTACTGACCAATTATAAAAGATTTCCATCACCATATAAGTACCCCTCTGATTGAAAAGATTTATTTATTTAGTTAAAGGTTTTTAATAGCATGTAAATGTGAACTACACTATATGTCAGTATTTTATCTCCAGATGGCCCCTTGGTGAAGAAATAATGCTTATCTAAAATCTCTATATTGGTTTTGTATCTGTATTACCTTTTTCAGTAGCAATGGTTCCTTGTGGAAGAAGTACTAAGTTTTAAGCTGGGAAATCTGTGAAAGCATTCCTCTCTGTTCCTCTCCCCCCACCCTGCATAATATGTACACATTCAAATTGCTTGTGAAATTTCTTGAGTTACAACCAGTAAAACCACTTTTCAACAGAAACATTGGTGATTTTCTTTTTTTTCCCCCATTTTGTAAATGAACCAGGGATGTAATTAAGTATCAGGCTAATAGTGGAATCGGACCTGGGACCTACATCTCCAAAGACTTGCACCCTACTGTTCTCACAGAACGGGTGTACCTATCATTTTTGCTTTAAGTGTAGTTTTCGCGTGAACTACACAAGCTCTAAGCATACGTGTTTGTCTTATTCTGCTGGCACATCGGGTCAATGGATTGCATAACATTATTTGGATTGGTATTTGGCGCAAAAGTTTTAACCCAGCCCCAAAAATCATGTTTTTCAATTTCTCAGAGCGTTAATCTTTCATCCTGTTAAGATAGTGAGTGATTGCGACATAGATACCCAGAGATGGACAGGCTTCGGTGAGTGTCTACTGATTGTATCAGGGGCTTCAAAGAAGATATTTTCCACAGGATGCACTGTTCATCTAAAGGAGTTGAATGGACAGGATGATATTGCAGTGAAGTATTTGATCATTTTTCACAAAAAATATTGCTTTCCACTGAGATTAATGAATAATATGAACACTGGAAAATTTTACATTGCGATATTTAAATGGAATTTGATGGTTAATTTAAGATGATTATATGCCCATCAGTCACTTTTTAAGGTACACCTTGCTAGTTCAGGATTGGACCCCCTTTTTCCTTCAGAACTGCCTTTTTTTGTGGCATAGATTCAACAAGGTGCTGGAAACTTTGCTCAGAGATTTTGGTTCATACTGACATGATAGCATCACACAGTTGCTGCAGATTTTGTCAACTGCATATCCCTGATGTGAATCTCAGGTTCCACCACATCCCGAAGCTCTTTTTGATCTTTTTGATTTGGTGACTGGGGAGGTCATTTGAGTAAAGAGAACTCATTGTCATGTTCAAGAAACCAGTTTCAGATTATTTGAGTTTGAATCATGGTTTGTTATTCTGCTGGAAGCAGCCATCAGAAGGTGGTACACTAATCATAAAGGGCTGGACATGGTCAGCAACAATACTTGAGTAGGCTGCCATTTAAACAATGTTCAATAGTGTTCCAAGAGTATGTCCTCCACACCATTACACTACCACAAATAGCCTGAACTGATGGATCCATGCCTTTATGTTGTTTACACCAAATTCTGACCCTCCCATCTGAATTTCACAGCACAAACAGAGACTCATCAGACCAGCCATTTCTACTGTTGTCCAGTTTTGGTGAGCTCATGCAACTTTTACCCTCAGTTGCCAGTTCTCAGTAGACAGGAGTGGCACCCGATGTGTTCTTCTGCTGCTGTAGCCCATCTGCTTCAAGGTTTGACATGCTGTGCATTCAGAGATGCTCTTTAACTCGGTTGTGGTTATATCAGTTACTGATGCTTTTCAGTTCAAACCAGTCTGGCCATTGTCATGTGATCTCAAATATGAATAAGGCATTTTCGCTGCTCACTGGATATTTTCTCTTTTTTGAACCATTCTCTGTAAACCCCAGAGATGTCTGTGTTTAAAAAGTCCAGTAGATCAGCGGTTTCTGAAATACAAGTCCCTGTAGCACCAAGGCCACGTCTGAAGTCTCTCAAATCATCTTTCCTCCCCATTCTGATGCACAGTTTGAACTCCAGCAGGTCATCCTGACCATGTCTACATACTTAAATGCATTGAATTGCTGCTATGTGATTGGCTGGTTAGATATTTGATATTTGAGATTTAATGAGCAGATGAACAGGTGTACCTAATAAAGTGGCCAGTGAATGTATATTCATGGGTACCTTAAGACTACTGCAAACTCTACTGATCTTAATTTTGGCGGTTTATAATAGAAAAAACGAAGTAATCGTTATCTTGATGGTTTTCTTGTGTTTGTTTGCTTTTTGTTTTCTTTTGCTTTTTAACTCACCAGGGATATAACAAGTCTGAATTGCGCTGACCTGGGTTAGGTTAGAACAATAATAGTAAAAGGTAGAGAAAGCCCAGGACCAGTATTAACAGACAGAGCAGTGAAAGTGGTTACCAGTCTCTAGGGAAACCAGAGAGAGAATCCACCCCATGTGAGCCAATGACTGACACTGTAACAGGCAACTGCTGTACAGTACGCTGTAAGCAACAGCCAATGGTAGACTGGAGCGACAAAGTAGGCGGGGTTTAATTTTTACCTGAGCGACAGACGATCTGTTGACTAGACGATGCTGGAGAATCAGATCAGTGAGCAAACACAGGTGCGCCTAAAACATCTGCTTTATCCTGTGAGATAAACGGTGCAGTATCTGGACGTGGACCATTTTTTCCAGAAAAGGTAGGATTTTGAATTTCAGATAAATAAAGAATAAGGGCTTTTAGCAATATAAGTGTTTTCTTATGCTGTGTGTGTATCAAGTGTCAGCAATAAACGACGTTTTAAAGCCTTGGCATTATTATTACAGAAGAATGTAATTACACCCAGTTCTCTGAGTGCCATTTGTTCTGCATTAGGCAGTAACCTTATATGATAGTTAGTCAGCCAGTGTGATCATTTGGATTAAACACCTTGTGACTTTTAAAACCATGTACAAGCTAGTAAAAAATTAATAATGCAATTGGCTTTTAGGGGAATATTATGTACTTGCGAAAAAAACCAAACATTTTCCCTATTTTCAACTAAGCATCAGAACGGTATTTGTTGGACTTGAATGTTGATTATGAGGAGGAGGAGGAGGAGGATGCACAAGAAGATGCTTGCTGGCTGACAGATGTGCATGGTACTAAGATCAAACATGAGACATACATAACCACATTGGCATAGATAATGGACACATATGATAAGTGAAAAATTGATTAGCAGCTAAACTGTGAGAACAAGGAAGAGTCTGGTGAGACCTATGCATAAACAAGTATATATAGATGCAGGCAGATAGATCTTTAAAACAGCCAGAAATGCTTAAAATAGAATCAGGCTGCTGTATTCTATACCCATAATTTTGCTAGTATACCATAACAAAATATTTACAGCTTAAATTTACAGAGGGTTCCTGAAACACTAATTCCAGAAGTTGCAACTCTTATGCTGTATCACAGTCAGGATCATGCCTTACACAACTGCAATGACCTATCATGGAGCAAAGGCAGAACCTGTAGGTGTCTGACATTTTATCTCACTTTACTCATGTAACCGGTGGTCTTGCGTTTATGGATCAGGAGCATTAAGAAACCATTCAGGAAGCTTTTTGTATAGAAATGTCTGTGCCCAGAAAGACCACATTGCCACCAAATAACTTTGGTGAAGGAATGTGGAATCCCTCAGAAAAAAACAAAGCTGATTGAACTGGCACTAGATACTGAGTGTTTATTACAGGCAAAATGTAAAGTTTGCTTGAAAGATTTTAAAAACATGCCATTAAAAGAAAGCATGGTACAAATAATTATTATCTTGAAGATGTATGACGAAATTGGCCAAGTAATATATGATAAACATGAATTAAACCTTAATTTGTGAACAAGAAGCACATTTTTACATCTTTCACATTAGTGAGCTCATTTTGTTGTAAGCAAATATACCACATATGCAGATGAGGCTGCGATCCACAAGCAAAAGGACTGGAGATGCTGTTTCTGAATGCAGGTATAATTACATCATAATTATAGACTGTGTCTTTACGAAGACAACATGTGGGAGGCAGACTTTGTGTTTTAAAAAGCTGTGGATTTTTTCTATATGCCTTACCCAATACAGATGAAAAATGCTCTTAAAGTATAAGGATCAACCTTAGAGTCGTTGATTTATTTTAAATCCAGTTTGCTTCACTACATTTCCAAAACAACATCAGTGTCTATTACGTCCTGACTGTAGTGTATGTAGCAATAACAAATATGACCTACAGACCGATGCTTAAAATGGATTAAATAATGCCTAACAAGGCATTGTGTCTATGCATTGATTTTCTTTGTCACTGACGGGCCATTTCCTTCTGTCATGGATTAAGCATAGACTTGGGACTAAATTGAAACATTAATGGTGACCACTTTTTAGTTTAGGATTAGGACTAGGCTTGCCCTGTGAAACCAGCCCTATATATGGTTTGCTCAAAAGTGTATTGAAGTTTGTCATACATTAATATGAATGTCATATACAGTACTGTGTAAGGTCTTAGGCCACCATTAGATTAGATATACCATTGTTTTACCAATGATATCATGACCATATATAATTACCTCTCTCAGTCCCTTCATTAGAACACAACCAGGAAATACAGGACAGTTGTATGCAATATATAATATATATATATATATATATATATATATATATATATATATATATAACTTCTATAGGCTACAGTTGCAAGTACTTAGCAGCATCTGGCAGCTTCATTGGGATGCCAAGTTGACCCTTCTACAGTCCAAAGAAGCTTGATCTGGAATGGTCTTTTTGGAATAGTAGTAGTCAGGAATGGAATAAGGTGAAAAGGCTAAGATATTCTAAAGTTCACAAAGATTGGAATGAGGATCAGTGGAAAAGAGTATTATGGAGTGACAATTCCAAGTTTAAAATTTGAAAAATCAATTGCTTAATCATCTGCAGTATGTTATACAGTATATGGTCATTATACCATGGCTAAAATAACAAATCTAATGATGGCCCAAGACTTTTGCACAGTACTGTACGTTTGTCTGTGCAAACCCATTGAAATGTTCTTATCCTTTTGCAGCTGCACCTATATAGAACAGAGACTTTTTTGCACTATCTTTCTTAAGTTACCGAATAAATGCAGTTTATTGCGTAGGTGTTTGATGATTTGACAGCTTTAATGTACTTGCCCAGCAAACACTTGATTCTATGATTACTAAAGACTTGATGTTTGCTATAATTTTGTTGTCACACGCCTTACCTCCAGGGATCACTGAATTCATTATTCACCCTTAATTAATAAATGACAACCACTGTGTTGTGGGAGGCACAGCCTGGCTGCTTGCTGTAGGCACTGCAGACACTGCAATAGGTTTAGACCTGCTGGCATCTTATTATTATTATTATTATTAAACTTTTCCTTTATAAAGTGTCCTGTGTTTTCATCTGATGTAACAGGCAAATTATACCCCCAGATGGAGCCATGGTGATGGTTTCCCTAAGAATATCTGTGCTTCCTCCTCCCTTGTCCTTCTTTTTGCTATAGCACAAAGCCTAAGATGGCTGCTGAATGCCCCCGGACACCTGATGCGAATGAGATCTATAGGAGAGCCGATCAGCTAACAGATGAGGTAATGTTACCAAAAAACATGTATATGTCATAAGTAAAGTAATGTTTAGAGTGATAGGCTGTTTATGAGCGTATGTCTGATCCTAGGGGCCCCCCACTGGGCCCCAACACTGTTGACCTTTTTTATGAACAAATAAGGGGAGTCTTCACTGAGTTGTGTGGATAAAAATAGTAGCTAAAAATAAGCAGAAAATTACGTATTATGTTGCGCTTCTTTGACCTTCTTCAAACTGGTAGAACAAGGTGTACTCTGATCACACTACCACCCATATGTGCTACATGGTCAAAGGTATGTGGACATCCTTTCTTAAATCCATTGCTTAAAGCTACATAAAATCTCATTTCTGGAAGTAAAATGGGTTGTGGCAAGCTCAGGCACTTGCAGCATGACCCTGCCACAGTCAATTATAAGTGCTGTTATTGAGAAACCTCTAGCCACAACAATAGAAGATGAGACCATGAGTGCTGAAGCACAGAGTACAAAACAATCACAACATACATTTTAACAACATACTGTAATTGTTTTCCAAGAGCTTCAAGGATTGGGTTTCCAGTGCGGCACAGTAGCTATAGCACAGTGCTATTGGACTCTGGAATGGTGGAAAAGCCTTTCCTGGATGAGTCATAGTTCATTATCTGGCAGTGTGACTGACAGATCTATCAACTGTAAGGTTTGGTGGAGAATTACAATGAGGGCCTGTTTATCATGGTTGGACAGGGACTCTTAGTTACAGTTACAGGAAATCATCATAGTAGGCTACAGGATGCAATACATTATAGTGTATTTTGCTTCCAACTCTGTAGCACCATTGTGATACATTAAAGTTTAAAGTGATTACAAAAATAAGTCAAGTCAGATTTATTTATATAGCGCTTTTTACAATGGAGCATTGTCTCAAAGCAACTTTACAATTTTAGATTATCTCCTAATATCTACGTCTAATCCCAAACTGAGCAAGCCTAGGGCGACAGTGGCAAGGAAAAACTCAAAAGTGTTATGAGGAAGAAACCGTGACCAAGACTCAACTAGGGACCCAACCTCCTTGGGAGGCATAGATGATAAATCTAAGAATGAAACAAATTTATCTAAACTTTTAAGTCTTGGAGTGATAGTTCAAATAATAATAAATATGCACATTGGCATTAAGTAGTCCGGTACACAGAGTCACTCTAGGATCTTGAGTCTAAGCAGGAAAGTCCTTGGCGGCACTTCGTCCCCAGATAACCGGAGGAGGGAGAGAGTTAGAGAGTTCCCTCTGGTGTGGCCCAGGTATGGTGGGACTGGAGCCGATGAAGGAAACCACCTGAGCAAAGCTGAAGTGGATGCACATCATGTGTGGAACCGGAACCGGCACAGGAACACAGCTTGGACAGAAAACAGGAAATGTAATTAGTTATTAATTAAGAGCACAGTGTCTATTAAAAATCACTGATGAAACGTGTAGCATGAGACCTCGACAGCATTAGCTATAGCAGCAGAGCTAGAAAGAGGAGAACCGGAAGGTAACACAGCCAGGAGGGATCACATGAGAAATCGGCAACCCCACGGGAGGCAGAAGACAGCAACCCAACGTCTCTGATCACCATAAGGCTCTTTGACTATGAACCCCCAGCTCTGCCCTTAGTCTAAGGCAAGGATGCACAAGTCAAGATCAAGAGGACCGAAGCCCAGTTCAGCTAGACCGCCCACCCGACACTCCCGGTTAAAGGACAAGGCAGGCAGGCCAGACTCAGGCCCCAGCGACCCGAGCCATACATTCCAGTCTAAATCTGGGGGAAGTCTAAATCTTAGGGAAGTTTATTCCATAGTTGGGGTGCCATGTAAAATTGGAAAATTGTTTTCAATTATGTTGCAAAACATCTTGAAAAGCCTTTTCAGAAGAGTGCTAGAGCAAAGATGGATCAACTACATATTAATTGTCATGATTTTGGAAAGAGATCTTCAACAAGCACAACTGAATTGGATGTTTGAGTGTCCACAAACTTTTGCCCACTTAGTGTATTTTTAGTCATTTAGATTGGTCAACAAGATATGGCATCCTATTACATGCTTAGCTAATTTTCTTTAACAAAAGATTTATAAATATACAAGGCCTCATTGAAGACTATGGAAAACTACTTGTGTTTTACTGCTACTGCTCTGGAGTGCTATGTGGATTTTGTACTATATGATTATGAGGATAAGTGTGCATCCATGTAACACTCATTAGTGTACAGTCTATCAGAAATGACATCACCTCTGCCAGTTGATTAAGTAAAGGTTACTGCAAGCCTGGTCTATTCCCCAGTCAACTGCTCAGCAGGGAAAAGAACACATGCACCATAATCTCCTGCATGAACTGTTCCAGCCTGTGAGCCTCGTTTCATAGAAATGCATAACACTACTCATGATCATTAGCGACTTTCATCAAGGTCGAACAGCTTATGAAACCGGTAGCTGTTCATTTCGTTCTAACTTGGATTCTCTGTTGTCTTCTCTCACTTTTAGTCACTAGAAATTACCAGAAACATGAAGCTTCTGTTAGAGGAGGTGAGAGTCTACTTCACTGCCCTTAACATTGCATCTACATAACATTATAACCCATTTTGTCAGATCAGCCCAAAGCGTTTTCCATAGTGATCACCTTTACTCAGAGGTATAAAGAATGATGAATAAAGTACTAAGACTTTGTAAAGCAGTGGTTTCATTCTGTGTGTCCTCTGAATCTATTATAAATGCCAGTTTATGTCTCCAGACACGTTGCCATAATAGTTTTTTGTTTTCTATAAAATAGCTCATTAGTACTGGCCGCTAGACAAAAAACAGTGCCACGCAGCGTGAAAGAGCACCTGTGATGTGTACACACAAAGCACACACACACTTTATTATAATGAGGAACAAGCCCACACAATATTAAATTAGATTAGCTGCTTACTTCTCCACATTACAGTATGGCTATTCATCTTTCTTTAACCAGATTCTGTTTCATGTTAATATTGTGTTTTCTGATATTTCTTTAAAGCCATGTATATTGTCTGATAGCCAGTACTGAATAACTGCTGAGTATAATATGGATTCATACTAAATTATGTTTTCAACAGAGCAAAGACGCAGGGATCAGGACATTGGTCATGCTTGATGAACAAGGCGGTAATTACATTATGTCTTGTCTATGCAAATTCATTCTAGGTTTGATTTGGATTTCCTTATTTCTTTATATCATATAACTGGTCACTGCAGTTGTATTACTTTAATCTTGTTATTATTATAAGTATTATTTGATTTTCATGATGTTAAACAACATGATAAACATTTCTACACAATCACAACCTGAACATTCACCTGAACATTCAAAACCAGAGGGAGAATTACATTCAAAACCAAGGGCATTCTCCCCCAGTCTTTATCAGTAAAAGAGCCTCCACTCTTCTGGGAAAGCTTTTGACCACTTTTCATGAAGGTGTTTAACACTGTATACTATCCACATTCCAGAGCAACTGGAGCGGATTGAAGAAGGGCTGGACCAGATCAATCAGGATATGAGGGAAGCTGAGAAAAATCTCACAGACCTTGGCAAATGCTGTGGACTGTGTTCATGTGATAAGTATGTGCTCCTGATTGGGTCTCAGATGTGTGCCTGTGTGTTAACATATACAGTGGGGCAAAAAAGTATTTAGTCAGCCACTGATTGTGCAAGTTCTTCGACTTAGAAAGATGAGAGAGGTCTGTAATTTTCATCATAGGTACACTTCAACTATGAGAGACAAAATGAGAAAAAAATCCAGGAAATCACATTGTAGGATTTTTAAAGAATTTAATTGTAAATTATGGTGGAAAAAAAAGTATTTGCTCAATAAATGTGGTTTAACTCAATACTTTGTAACATAACCTTTGTTGGCAATGACAGAGGTCAAACGTTTCCTGTAAGTCGTCACCAGGTTTGCACACACTGTAGCTGGTATTTTGGCCCATTCCTCCATGCAGATCTCCTCTAGAGCAGTGATGTTTTGGGGCAACATGGACTTCCAACTCCCTCCACACATTTTCTATGGGGTTGAGGTCTCTCACAAAAAAATCTCACGATACATGGCCCCGTTCATTCTTCCCTTAACACGGATCAGTCGTCCTGTCCCCTTTGCAGAAAAACAGCCAAAAAGTTCTATCTTAGTTTGATCTGACCACATGATATTCTACCAATCCTCTTCTGGATCATCCAGATGCTCTCTGGCAAACTTCGGAGGGGCCTGGACATGTACTGGCTTAAGCAGGGGGGCAACGCCTGGCACTGCAGGATCCGAGTCCCTCCGTAGTGTGTTACTGATGGTAGCCTTTGTTACTTTGGTCCCAGTTCTCTGCGGGTCATTCATCAGGTCCCTACATGTAGTTCTGGGATTTTTGCTCACCGTTCTCATGATCATTTTTGGACCCCACAGGATGAGATCTTGCGTGGGGCCCCAGATCGAGAGAGATTATCAATGGTCTTGTATGTCTTACAATTGTTCCCACAGTTGATTTATTCACACCAACCTGCTTGCCTATTGTAGATTCACTCTTCCCAGCCTGCTGCAGGTCTACAATTTTCTTCCTGGTGTCCTTCGACAGCTCTTTGGTCTTGGCCATGGTTGAGTTTGGAGTCTGACTGTTTGAGGCTGTGGACAAGTGTCTTTTATACAGATAACGAGGTCAAACAGGTGTCATTAATACAGGTAACAAGTGGAGGACTGAAGAACTTCTTAAAGAAGAAGTCTGCAAGAGCCAGAAATATTGCTTGTTTGTGGGTGACCAAATACTTATTTTCCAGCATAATTTACAATTAAATTCTTTAAAAATCCTACAATGTGATTTCCTGGATTTATTTTTCTGATTTTGTCTCTCATAGTCGAAGTGTAGCTATGATGACAATTACAGACCTCTCTCATCGTTCTAAGTCGGAGAACTTGCACAATCAGTGACTGACTAAATACTTTTTTGCCCCACTGTAGTTTCATGTGCACTTTGGTTTATGAATTTACATTACATTTTGGTCAGCAATATTTGATATACTCTTCTGAGTTTTGTCAAGGAAGGAGAGATTCAGTTATAGAGAATACAATTGCGTATGAACTTAAACAAACCTGAACAGTTGTGATTCAGTTAATGTTTATGTAACATATATAATTCATTTGAACTTCTAGTTATATGTCCAATCTTTAGATGCTAAATTTAAATTAGTTACAAATAGCAATGTAACCCTCTTTAGTAATCTATTCTTTTCATTACTTTATGTTGGATGTCACATTGGCAAAAATCATCTATTTTGGTATTATAACAAAGTTTTTATGTAATACCCAGAATACCATATTTTTATCCTAAATTAATTCAACATGTAGTTTAAATTGTGATATTACTTTTTAAGCACCACAACTTTGAATCAATCACATACAATAATCAGTTTGTTAGATGACAATTTGTTAGAGGAGCAGGACCACAGGACATGCCAAAAAGATTCACTACAGGCACTACATTTCCCCAGTATGCCCCAGTATCTTTCCAAAAGCTTCAGTCACTAACCCTTTAGGTTGGAGCCAGTTTCTTTCAGTTTTTCGCCTGGAGTAATGGACATCCACAAATATTTAAATGAAAGTCAGACACACTGCAGGCAATGTAAGACAGCTCATAGTTATATGTTTTGTTTACCCATTTATTATCATATAGCATAGCAAAAGTCCATATTGGAGCATCAAGGCATTCATTAAACAAAGGCATCAGTTATGTTTACATAAACAAAATAAATCCAATTAATGCAAAATTCTTTAGTGTTAATTTGTTTTTTATTTCTCAAATGGCAGAGTAACGCCCAATTTAGTGTTAAATCACTTAATCTGTTTAGTGTTTAACAGGTTTATTTTGTATGTATAGTTGTGCCCCTACGACTGATTGGCAAGCAGAGGGGTACAACTGTTCCCCTCTAAATTCTGGGTGTGCCTCAGTATGACAATTAGTCCAGGGAGTCCCCCGGGGCTTGTGCCAATGTTACTTGCACAAAATCATAGTAATATGATACATTTTGTTGTGCATACATGTGGATGACTATTACATAATTTGCATTCCAGCTTGTTTCTATCTGTGACCGGTGTAATCTAGTTGATTAACATTTAGTTAGTATGCTCGCTTACCGGTACTTAGCTGAGGAATAACCGGTTGTGTCACAAAATGCCAATAATGTATTTTATAGTTTGCCAGAATACTATTAAATGCAATTAACAATTTACTAATTACACATGTAATTTAGTAGTTTTCGGATATATTTTATGCACTTTTGTTGCTCCAGATAAGACCACTGGTATCATGTCTAATACCATATGTGTTACTGGCTTTGAACAGGGTTATATTGGGCATCATGGTGGCGTAAAGGATTAGTGGCTCCAGAGATCCCCATTTGTTTCCAACCTTGGACTCTTGGAACCTTGGAGAATGAGTTTGCATGTTCTCCCCATGTGAATATAAACAATGAAAATAGTACTAAACCATTATTTGTATCTAACTGTGGCAAATGTGAGTAGCATTGTTTAATACTAAGATAGCCATATGTCATAATGGAATGGCAGCTGAGCAGAGCGATGCTGTTTCCAAACAGATGTGGTTCCAAATGGTTTCAAATTACATGTTCAGAGTACTTTAATTATCAGCAATACAAACAATACTAAAACACACAACTTCTTCACATGTTTATGGATGCTCCTGATGACAGGTGTGTGTACAGGTGTGACAGCAATAACAACCCTGTACACACATATATATTATTTCTAATGTTTTTCAATTTCATTGAGTTGCTCTGTCATAACAGTGAGTTTTTAAAATCATGATTAATAGAAAAACTGAAGAATCAAACAAATGCTGGGTATTTGTTCTACCTTGGTGAATAGGTGTCATTTGAACCGAAGATATTACTTAAGAGATGAGTACTCTAATGACATATGACATATGAACTACCTTCTCATTTCTAAACTTCCCAGGCTGAAGAACTTTGAGGCCAGTGGAGCTTATAAAAAGGTGTGGGGCAATAATCAGGATTGCGTGGTGTCTAGTCAGCCCCCATCCCGTGTGGTGGATGAGAGAGAGAGAATGACAATGAGTGGAGGATATATCAGAAGGTCTGACCAGTTTTACACATTACCACAAACTGCACAACAGTGTTTAATGTTTCATTTGGTTTGTTTTGTGTGGCCTCCAGAGTGACAAATGATGTACGGGAGGATGAGATGGAGGAAAACCTGGCACAAGTAGGCAGCATCCTCGGCAATCTGAGAAGTATGGCACTTGACATGCGCAATGAAATGGATACCCAAAATGTGCAGATTGAGCGCATACAGTCAAAGGTCTGTGGTTTTTGGTTGTTATCTTCCTAATTATTTCGTATAAGCAATCATAATGAATGCAGACAGGCTGACAACATTAATTATTGGAATTTGTCCTTATCTCTTCCTCTTCTTGCAGGCTATTGTCAACGAGTCTCGCATCAGTGAGGCCAATCAGAGGGCTAACAAGCTAATAGCAAGGTAAATGCCATGGCCCAATGATGGATTGTTAAACAGCTTTACACTCATCTGGAACGCAAAATATAACCTTAAACCTTTTTTATATATATTAAAACACTTTATGGGTAATGTAAATGTAAGGCATAGTTCATTTATTTTCCATGAATAATTGTCTATAAAAACTATTTTAAGCCCGGTGAAGTCCCAGCTACATTGTGAATCATCTCACAGTTGTAATTTATTGTATCTCTGTATTAATACATTTTATGAACAGCTATTTTTGAGATATGATAACAGTAACCGCGTTCGTAATTACTAAGCTTGTAGTGTGGTTATCTCAGTAGTTTTTTTGTATCTTTAATAGTGCATACATAAATATCACGTGTGGAAATGTATGTAAAGAAAAGCTTATATTGTAAAAACATGGGAGCATTTTAATTATTGTTTTTTACTCTGCATTTGTTGTATTTTGCATGTAATAAATATGATCAATTTCATTGCGAACAATTTGATTTCGATTACATGTTCTGGCCTAATGTCACGTGTGGGACACTTACCACACTTTCACTAGCGCCGCCAGCTGGAGAACAAGAACAACTGCCGTTTCTTTCTGTGATTTGAGATAAAATGGCCTAAGATGGAGACTCCGTTTTAGACCTTCAGCCTTTTGCATCAAATATAAATCAGCTTTCTTCCTGCTAATATGCCGTATTACCACGAAGACACCTCTTAGACATGAAAAGAATGTGCTCTGTCTAAACTCAAGTTTTTTTCGTTGTTTTTCTTTCATCACACCTTGGATGGCTGAACCTGATTTTTATTTGTGTCAAGATTAGTTATCACTGCACAAAAGTAATGTCCTGTTTTCAGAATGTAAATAAAGAATATTTAAAGTCCAATAAAAATTTATGTAAATGTTGTATGTAAAGCACTCGGTCAGTTTTTTAAAGTTCACAGTTTTGCTAACCACATATGAATATCTACCCTGTTAAAAAATAAAAAATAAACTAGCATAAGCTGTTTTGGACAATGGTATTCTGGTCACTAGTATGAAATGCTGGTTCAAGCTGTTGGTTATTCACCAGCAAAACTTGCTGATTATGCCGGTAAGCTAACACAGTTTTGCTGGTTAAGCTGGTTGACTAGCATAACTCCATTACAGAATCCAAAACTATCCAATACATTTGGAAATATTTGCAAATTTTTTAAAAAGGAAAAACTACAATTTCACATGGACATAAGTATTCAGAGCACTTTGCTATGACACTTGAAATTTAGCTCTGGAGGCCTCCCATTTCTCTTGATAATCACCAGATATTACGACACCTTGATTGAGTCCACCTGTGGTAAATTCAGTTAATTGTACATAATTTGGAAATACACACTTCTGTTTATATAATGTCTCACAGCTAACAATGCATATCAGAGTAACAGAACTGTCTGTAGAGCTCAAAGAGAAGGCTACGAAAAAAAATCTGAAGCACTGAGATGTGTCTCTTTCCAAGTCATGTCCAATCAACTGAATTTACCACAAGTGGACTCCTCCAGTCAAGGTGTAGAAACATCACAAAGATGATCAAGAGAAATGGGAAACCCCCAGAGCTAAATTTCAATTGTCATAGCAAAGAGTTTGGAGAGTAATTATTTGTAACTTGTGAAATGGAAAATACATTGAACTGTTCACAAAGTGGTGTACCATTTTTTGGACTCTTGTATTTTTTGTAAATAAATAAAAGGAGGAAAGGAGGTTTCAGACTTATGTCCTCATGATAGGGCAGGTGACCTGTAGTTAGAGACATTGATCTATTTTTTAATGACGCTTAGTCTGAATTTGAGATAACAGTAAAGGATAAAAATGGAATGAGAGGCCTCAATTCCTAAGACGCTCTCCAGACCATCTCAGATTACTGACTTGGCTGCTTTGCTGCTACTCTTGAAGTGGAAATTGATTTATTTCTAATTATTGTTTATTTTAATGATTTTTGAATAGAATTTCCATTAAAAAAAACAATTTTGCAGCCAATAATCACGGTTCTAATTCCTTCACTGCCAATGAAGCCTCTGGCATTATCATAGCCTATATGAATGTATGACATCAGGGATGACTCTTGCCTATTCCATAAGGGACTAAGACTATTCCCTAAAAACAGGCAAATGCTTTTATGGGCATCTGTACCAGCTTGGTATGAGTACAAAATTGCAAAGTAGTGCACTACATAGTGAATAAGTGTTCATTTGGACATTAATTTATTTCTATTTGCGAAACAACTGGGAAAATACATTGAACTCTTCACTAAGTGGTGTACTATATTTTGGACTTTTGTATTTTTGTAATGAATAAATAATCATATTGTCAATATAGCAACTAAACTGTATGCAGGGGAGAGTATAACAAGCTTAATGTGAACAAAGCTTCCAATTTAAATATATTAAAAGGAAAAAGCTCAACATGATGTTGATGGTTTAGTTGTCTAAAGATTGTTTGATGCTGAGAGAAAGTTGTTGATGAATAATTATGACACATTTTGTTTGTCTGCTCTCCTGAACCTTTGTTCAAATCTAACCTTTGCGTTTGTGTGAGAGGAACAATCCAATGGTATATTTAAACAATCTCATTTGAATATAATTTGTTACTGTCTATTATATCATTTTTACAATGGATTTTAGACAGATGTTTACTGTTGTTGACAGTTATGCATAATATGCAGTGCCTATTATGTGAAATGAATTTAAGTGCTTTTTGAGTACTAGCTACGATGTGCAATTGCAGTATTTGCAGTTGTGATTTAAATAAAAAATATCTTGATGGTTACAGGTTAATAGACGCTTGGTGTTTAACTTATGGGTAAGGGTTCATTGGTTGTGGGGGTAGTTTTGAAGTAATGGGTACGGGTTGTTTGTTTGTTTGTTTTTAATTCATTAGTTATTTGAATTTTAAATTGTTGTGGGGGGAATTTGGCTGTGGATTTAATGGTTAAACAGGACAGATGCGAACAATTCGTAGGTTTAAATGGGAAGAAAACCAGCTTTACGTAAAAATTGTTAGGTCTAATTTCCAGAGTGCAGAGTAGACCAGTATTGCATGAGAGAAGCTTGGTGTTTCTAAGACATTGTTTAGTAGGTGCTCGCTGTACTGTTAGCAATGGTTTATCGGATACCAACAACGTATTTCATGATTAATAAAACTTCCCAAAATATCCTACAATCGCGTGCGCTTTGTAGCGAACAGAGTGTGGTGCATTAGTGTGGTGGGACTGTGGTAGCCTAGCGGTTAAGGTATTGGAATCCAGGGTTCAAATCCCACCTCTGCCAAGCTGCCACTGTTGGGTACTTGAGCAAGGCCCTTAACCCACAATTGCTTGGATTGTAAGACTGTAAAATTTGTAAGTCGCTTTGAATAAGTTGGTCTGCTAAATGCTGTAAATGTAAAAGTAAATGTAAATGAAAGGACAATCGTATCGTTCGTTAATTACGCAAAAAAAAAAACAGGAGAGCGGTTACTCACTCTGTAGTGACTATTAAGAGCACGTAGAGTGTGTTTAATGTGTTCTGTACCAGCTAACGTGTATATTGTTTGGACACTAATTGTATGAAATGCCAGTTTGTGTGACTTAAGGCATGCGTAGGCTACAAAACGGCACAACTCTTAACCCTTTTATTATGACTTCGAACAGATCGCTGAATGACTTCCTCAGTGCTTTAGTTTGGCACTATCAGTGCAGCGTGTTTGTACGCAGTAACACAGGGGGGCGCTGTTATTCTTCGCCGCTAAATGTGCGCACTAAGCGTAAAAATGACGTAGCTAGCGGAGTGCGCACAGACGCAGGGGAGCTCGGCTCTACGAAGTTTTCGGAGATGAACCTGTACCTGCGCTTTCGTTGAATTGGTGACAGATAGGACAGCTTCGACTCGCGTGTGTAGGTAATTAAAACTATACTGTGCTACGTCCGAAAGGTCTTGTTTAAAATTCGCCGTAAGACAGAAGCTTCGTTCTTGCAAAAAACGCCGAACATACGCTAGCAGCCGCTGCCTACAGATACGCTACTACAGACGGAGCCCCAACGGTAGTTAGCTTACTACGTGTTTGCACATAACCATTAATAATTTACTCCCATCTTCTTCCCCCCATCACTACGCCTTATTATATAACTATGACTGAATTATTATCTGGAGCGGAACGATATGGAAGCTTCGCGGCGATGCTGTTTGTCTGAATGTCCGTGTTTTGTCTGACTACTCGCTAGCTAGCTAACAAAACAATAGAAGCCGGAAGCACCGGTATGTGTGTGTGTCTTCGTCTCTGTGTGACTGTGTGTGTACTGATTACAACACGATCAGCAGCTCATTTAAAGCAAAACGAGCCCTTAAAACTCATTGCAAGGGGTTTCTCATCCCAGAGGATCATGTGACCTTCTTATGAGGAGTCTATAATAAGTCAATATTAAACAACATGACATTTTTGTAACGGTAAAGAGTAATGCCTTCCTTTTCCCACTGATTATTAGAACAGTTACAACCTTACAATCCATGCAGTTGTGGGACTTTCTCAGGGACACAACAGATTGGCAGAGGTGAGAGTTGAACCCAGAACCTTCTCCTCCATAGTCCAGTGTCCAAACCACTAGGGCATCACTGGCCCACGTGGATTTGAAGTGCTAAATCCAACCAGACTGTACTTAAGCTTCAATGCATACTTGGATGTCATTAGTTCAGTTTACCTTTTCAAGATCTTAAGTAGATCTGAAAGTGAAACAGTTATGTAAGTGCAGCTAATTAACATGCCTTTAATTATTTCGGTGTAAAAACCTCTGTGATTGTTGTATACATTTACAGCATTTAGCAGACGCTCTTATCCAGAGCGACTTGCAATTGGTACAGTCTTACAATCCAAGCAATTGTGGGTTAAGGGTCTTGCTCAAGGACCCAACAGTGGCAGCTTGGCAGAGGTGGGATATATGTATAGGATATGGATGATTGAGTGGACCTACTCATTGTTCCCTAAAAGGGGTAAAGGCTTTTATAAGCATCTGAAGCAGCTTAGCTATATTGTATACAGTATATGGACAGAAGTATTGGGACACGCCTCTTAGTCATTGAATTCAGGTGATTCATTCACTGCCACAAGTGTATACTATGAAGCACATAGTCATGCAGTCTGTCTTTACAAACATTTGTAAACAAATGGATTGTTCTAAAGAGCTCACTGAATGTGGTGGAGTCAGTTAGTGAAATTTTCCACTATCAACTGTGAGTTTTATTATTAGAAAGTTGAGGTGTGTAGGAACCACAGCAACTCAGCCATGAAGGGACAGATCACGTGAAGTTACAGAGTGGGGATGCCAAGTGTTGAGGTGCATAGTGCAGAAAAGTGGCCACCACTCTGCTGACTCAATAACTGCAGAGTTCCGAACCTCTTGTGGGATTAACCGTCAGCACAAAAACTATGCACTATGGAATGGGTTTCCATCGCCGGGAAGCCTGCAAGCCTTATGTTGCCAAGCATTGGATGGAGTGGTGTAAAGCATGTTACTATTGGACTCTGGAGCAGTGGGAAACCTAACGCTAGGTTTGACTGTGCTCCAGTGCACAAAACTAAGTTCATAATGGCATGGTTGGATGAGTTTGGTATAGAAGAGCTTGATTGGCCTACACAGCCCTCAACCCTATCGAACACCTTTGGGATGAACTAGAACGGAAATTCCATCATCCGTGTCTGACCTCACACATGCTCTTCAGGATGAATGGGCAAAAATTCCCACAAACACAGTCCAGAATCCCAAAGCTAAACTGTGTGATTTTTGATGCCAAAATGCCAATGTAGTATATTATGTAATGCATAGCATGTGAATTTGGATGGATGTTTTTTTAATTATTTTATTTTAAAAAACTTTATCCTGCCCAATTCTCTACAGCACTGTGCACAACCCTTATCGATGAGGCAGGAAGGCAGTAGGTCCGCAAGTGCGTGTATACAGCTCAAGGCTGCTGACTGCTTCTTTTCACCTCCATAAATATGATGCTAAACATCATTAGATTTTTACACAAGTCTTACACGTACATAAAGAGAGCCCAATTAAACAGAAAAAAACAGTACACTTGGATCATTTATTTACTGAGGAAAATGGTCCAATCTTTCATATGTGACTGGCAAAGGTTGAGAAATTATGAGGAATCTTAGACAATTTTTGACAATGCTCTGGTATAAAAAAGTGCTATATAAATAAATTTGACTTAACCTTGGTAGTATGTTTGGATGTGTAGAATGTCATCAAACATGAGTATAATTATGAATGACCAAAGTATGTAGTCACTGTGAGTTAATCTCAGGTAAGGCCTTTACGTGGACTTTGTGTAAGTGTTTTGTTGAATATTGTGTATGGTGTACAGTATGTGTTTTTGTAGTGCAATCAGGTTGTATTTCAAGTGTACCGTATAGTCAACCCTGAGAGGAACGCTAAACAGAAAGAGAGAAGAAATGTAAAACTGCTTAGTTAGAGGTAAGAGAGTGATAGTGAATGTGGTGTTATTACAAAGACCAACTACATAAAGCATTCTTTCCGTGCAGGTCCCTGGCTTGGAGAGTAAAGTGATTGTAGAGGAAAATGTCCAGCCTTCCCTATTCATACGCTGAATCAGCCGGTGTCTCAGTTAATTTCAAGAAAAGGAAGTCACGTTTTACATTTCCAGAAGTACAGCTCCTCCTTACCGAGGTGAAGAAAAATCGTCACATACTGGTTGGTAAGTATGGTTATTTACTAGTTGAGTTAACCTAACACATGTCTTTGGACTGTGGGAGGAAACTAGAGTACCCGTCCAAAGTCTACCATGCAGTCATCGGGAGAACATGCAAACTCCACACAGGAGTTTGGGGTCGTGATCAAGCAGAAAGTGCTCATGCCTTGAATTACCGAATTGCATTTTCCTACTAATTCAGAGGTATTAAAACGTGATGTTGAGACTCCTTTTATACAAGATATATAGTTTGTTTGTTTATTTTTAATCAGTTTATTTATTTGACTGGTGTTATATACAACAGTTTGAGGGTGGTAAGGCCTGACAAATAAGCATCCTTCATTGTTTTTCATATACATGCACGCACACTAGGGCTGTCGCATGATTAAAATATTCAGTCGCACTATGGGTAGAGTTAACAACCACATCTTTAAGCTGAATTCTGCGTCATATTTGAGTGGACAATATAAACTGCAGTAGAGTTTTTCTTACTTTGTAATAATTCAGTAATACAGTGGTACCTTGGTTCTCGATTACCTTGGAACTCACTGAATTCGGTTGTCGACCCATTTGTTGTCGATGAAGTGAGAGGGTATAAATAGGAGAAAGGGAAGGGCTGAGAAGATCAGTAACAGGTGCAGACGATTAGAAGGTAGGAGAACTGGAACGTGGTAGAACGTGGGCGTGGTCTGCTGGGCAGGCTGCAGGTGTGACTTTCACAATAGCCCCCAGAGAAGATCTCCTCTGTTTTTATCATGTTTTTCATTCTTTTTAGATCTACAGTACTGTATTCTTAGTGCAAATAATTCTCCATGGGCCCTATAAAGGTTAGTTTATAAGAGCCAACCGAAAAAACAAAACAGGAATTGAATGCTCCAGAACACAGGCTGCAGTTAGCTTAGCAGCTATGCTAGCGCCCTGATTTCATCAACAGAGAAATTAAGCAAAACGCTTTTACTTTTCACTTTCAATCCATTGCTCACTAAATGACATGAGATTTTTCAACACTTTATTATAAAGTAAGCTTTGTGGTAATGATTTCGGTCAACTGTAGATTCAGGTTAGTGTTTTAAACATTAACTTACTAATCATTACTTATCATTGTATCCTTTCCATATCTCTGTTATTATACAGTATAGACTGCTCTACAAACCATCATTAAACTCCTCAGTTCATGTTACGTTTGACTTATTATAGATTTGTTGGAACATATTACCTTCCTAAATCAGGGAGCACCTGTACAATATGACTCCATTAATGCATATAATACCTTATACAGTGTGGATTTGCTGGGAGTCTTGAACGGATTCATTCAATTTACACTATTCCTTATGGGAAAATTTTGCTCAGGGCTCTGAAACAGATTAATGACGAGAACCGAGGTACCACTGTATTATTATTATTATTATTATTATTATTATTATTAGCTTGTTTGCTGCCTCAAATTGTGTTGCAGTATATTCTGAAGTATGTCCAAGGTTTACCAGAACAACCCCTTTTTGATGTAAAATATGAATTTTATTAGATACTGTTTATATTACAGAATCTGCTGTCACACAGGAACAAAGTGTATGAATAAGTGTCCAATTTTTTAAATCTCTTTCTTTGTTTTATACCTACAGGTAAATTCAACCAGGGTATCTCAGGTGACATGAAGAAACGAACATGGGCCTCTCTCTCAGCTCGCATCAATGAGATCAGTGAGTGTCACAGAGAAACCATAGAGATCGTCAAGAAGTGGTCTGACCTTAAATGTGACACCAAGCGCAAGGTGGCGGCTATGAGGGCTTCTGGCTTCTCGGCTGCCCGCATAGCCATGGACCTTTCTCCTGTAGAGCGCATGGTGCACCAGATCTTGACACCAGGTCCTGGGGAGAAGTCGGCACACATTTCTAACAGCATTCCAGATGAAGATGAGGACAGTCAGGCTGTACCTGGGGTAACATCACATGTCCCTGGCACGGCAAATGGCAGCATGCCCATCCAACCAAAAAGCGTATCAGTATATTCTGGTGTGAGCAGCGAAGGGGGCCTCGATACACCAATAGATTGTGAGTTCTCCATTTAATCTATTAGCGTTTTTTATAGAATGGATTTTTTTTGTAAGAGTGCATTATTTGAAGTTGGGTCTTTTTGTGACAGATGACTCTGCAGTTCCTCTCACTGACCTCCAGTTTGAACCATCAGGCACAGAAGGTATATACAACCACCAGTCTACCACACACACACAAACCCAGGACAGACTGGTTTTGATTAGAGATTTAAAGCAGTACTTTATGGTGACTGTAGTGAACACTGCAATGTGTAATCATTCGTTTAATCATTCATCTAATTCAGGGTCGTGGGATAACATGATACATTTATTACATACATAATGCATTTAATACATAAAATATAATACATTTATTAAGAAAATGACAGTTCACTAATAGTCCACCCCCATATATATACAGTGGTGCTTGAAAGTTTGTGAACCCTTTACAGTTTTCTATATTTCTGTTAATGTTCATGAGTCCACCCTCAGAAGAACACTAAACAACAATGGTGTGCATGGCAGGGTTGCAAGGGGATCGCCACTGCTCTCCAAATAGAGCATTGCTGCTCGTTTGCAGTTTGCTAAAGATCACGTGGACGAGCCAGTAGGCTATTGGAAGAATGTTTTGTGGACGGTTGTGACAAATAGAACATTTTGTTTAAAAGAAAATCATTATGTTTGGAGAAAGGCAAATGCTGCACTCCAGCATAAGAACCATATCCCATCTGTGAAACATGGTGGGGGTAGTATCATGGTTTGGGCCTGTTTTGCTGCATCTGGGACAGGACGGCTTGTCATCATTGATGAAACAATGAATTCTGAATTATATCAGTATTTAGTCAGCCACTGATTGTGCAAGTTCTCCAACTTAGAAAGATGAGAGAGGTCTGTAATTTTCATCATGGGTACACTTCAGAAATTATGGTGAAAAATAAGTATTTGGTCACCCACAAACAAGCAAGATTTCTGGCTCTCACAGACCTGTAACTTCTTTAAGAAGTTCTTCAGTCCTCCACTCATTACCTGTATTAATGGCACCTCGTTATCTGTATAAAAGACACCTGTCCACGGCCTCAAACAGTAAGACTTCAAACTCAACCATGGCCAAAACCAAAGAGCTGTCGAAGGACACCAGGAAGAAAACTGTAGACCTGCACCAGGCTGGGAAGAGTGAATCTACAATAGGCAAGCAGGTTGGTGTGAATAAATCAGCTGTGGGAGCAATTGTAAGAAAATGGAAGACATACAAGACCATGGGATAATCTCCCGCGATCTGGGGCCCCACGCAAAATCTCATCCCGTGGGGTCAAAATGATCATGAGAACGGTGAGCAAACATCCCAGAACTACACAGAGGGACCTGATGAATGACCTGCAGAGATCTGGGACCAAAGAAACAAAGGCTACCATCAGTAACACTACGCCAAGAAGGACTCAGATCCTGCAGTGCCAGTGGTGTCCCCCTGCTTAAGCCAGTACATGTCCAGGCTTGTCTGACGTTTGCCAGAGAGCATCTGGATGATCCAGAAGAGGATTGGGAGAATATCATGTGGTCACATGAAACCAAAATAGAACCTTTTGGTAAAAACTCAACTCGTCATGTTTGGAGGAAGAAGAATGCTGGGTTGCATCCCAATACCTACTGTGAAGCATGGGGGTGGAAACATCATGCTTTGGGGCTGTTTTTCTGCAGAGGGGACAGGACGACTGATCCGTGTTAAGGGAAGAATGTATCGTGAGATTTTAAGCCAAAACCTCCTTCCACCAGTGAGAGCATTGAAGATGGAACGTGGCTGGGTCTTCTAGCATGACAATGATCCCAAACACACCGCTTGGGCAACGAAGGACAAACCAGCACTACTCTAGAGGAGATCTGCATGGAGGAATGGGCCAAAATACCAGCTACAGTGTGTACAAACCTGGTGAAGACTTACAGGAAACGTTTGACCTCTGTCATTGCCAACAAAGGTTATGTTACAAAGTATTGAGTTGAACTTTTGTAATTGACCAAATACTTATTTTCCACCAATATTTACAAATAAATTAATTAAAAATCCTACAATGATTTCCTGGATTTATTTTCTCGTTCTGTCTCTCATAGTTGAAGTGTACCTATGATGAAAATTACAGACCTCTCTCATCTTTTTAAGTAGGAGATCTTGCGCAATCAGTAGCTGACTAAACACTTTTTTTGCCTCAATGTATGTGACTTTGTTAATGTCAACATCCATTTAGGTCAATGTCCTGTGTCACGGAAATTAATGCGGATGTTAAACCTGTAATTTTGCTCATTTTAAAATGGTGGAATTCAATCTGACAGTCTGAATACACTAGGACAGCTTTAACTTGAACAAGTAGTTCTGCATAGAGTGAGTTCCTTGTAGTGATATCAGGATTTTTAAATATGTATTTATAAAATAAGAGATTTTTGGGGGTGGGGTGGGGGGGTTTATATTATATACCATGTAATATCTTGGTATCTGAACATACATAAACATTTACATCATGAAGACCGCTGACTGAGATTTGTCTGGCAGCAGGTTTGTTTTTTCATTCTAATATGTGATCTGTGAGTAATGCATTCTGTTGAGTTCTCTTAGCATAACGTTAAAGTGTTACTGACGCTGTTTCTGTTCATAATTTTTTTTCTTCTTCACCAGACCAGGGAAAGCAGTCTGGTGGAAGCCCCACTCTCCCTCACCCACCCAGAGCTGATGCAGAGCAGATCGAAACCGAAACCCAGCACAAGCCCTCAAACTTTTTCCGTACATCTGTCATTCATCAACCTACAACAGGCCCAGGCAGTCTTCAGGAACACCTGGCTAAAAGCGCCTGCCTCAGCCTGCAGGAGCAACAGGCCACCACCCTGCTGATAGGGGCATTGTCACGCTCGCTCGAGTCTATGGCCGATTCAGTGCAGCACCTCGTGCAGACACAGCAGCAGTTTGCTCGCGACACTCTGCGTCTGCAGAGAGACACCCTGCACGTACTGCGTGACTTTTCCTCCAGCGCTCTGGCCCTACTGCAGGACAAGACCAACGGCCATCCATAACACAACTTTCCCAGGGTGTGATCACTTTCACTTTAAGCTTTGAACCACAGCATTGGGTGTGCTATGGAGAAAAAGAAGATTGATTAACTACAGCTCTATGACTCAGGAGTATATATTCATGTGTTACAGGGGTGGTAAGCTCCTCTTACTACCCTCCCTCACGTTGTTCACAGGACTAGATTAATAAATGCACTAATACCTGCTTACTGTGTGCACAAGCATTTTGGAATGAGCTCCCTCCAGATCTCCAAATACCGCAGGAGAAGGTATGAGAGTAAACAAGGGAGAACTGACATGAAACAACTGAAAAGTAGCACTGGTAAAGGAGCCTGTCCTCTAATCCGAGATAATGCACTGCTTTTAATCATTGACTGTTTGGACAAGTGATATGACACATTACTTTAAATCAGCAGAGCTTTATTCAATGATCTAATGTTATTAATATAATTTAAGAATACTTCAGTAATTTTAAACTCCGAGTGATTTTAAAGTGGGTATGTTTATCCAAATTTCTTAGGTTATGGTACTTTAATGTAGACACCATATGAATTGATTGTGTTTTAGTTTTGTTTTAATGTTGTACTCTGCTTTGCCAGAGTAAAATCTGTATACTTCCTGAACCAAATATTACAATTCAAATATAAATTGAATGTTTGACAATTCTGTGGAACACTTTTTAGCAATATGCAGTTATTTAGCTCCTACATCATTCAGTGATTACATTTAGCTGGCTGGGTTATTATTGATCTTTTGGATTTTGTGATTTGCTTTAACTAGCTCACGTCCTTTTCATTTTTTCCGTTTTAATTCTAGGTGCCATGTAATTTTTCAGTACTGAAAATGCTAAATGAGAATGACTGCTTCCACTGACTCCTTGGCTGCTCTTCCAATTGTAGAAACACTGTTAAATGTTTTCTGAAAGTTACCGTAAAGGTTGGAATAAAAGAGAATAAAGATTATTGTTCAAACAATCACACGTGATGTACTGTCTGCATTTCCACTCTTGCAGCTGCGATGCTTCAAGTCAGAGGTAGTGGCCACTTTGTAATTTGAGTGGCTGTAATAAATAATGTAGCTTTTCTAGGATCTCCATAGCCAGTGTTGTTCCTGTTTACTGTTTGAAAGACGGAGACGTAACACGGTGCTCATTTTAAAAAAGGAGATCATTTTGGAACTGACATTGGTCTGAACATGAATCCTGAGTAGTGAGTATTTTGTGGTTTTTAGAGTTATGTTGTACTGTTATTTGAATTGTGTAGCACTGGAAGGTTTTGTCTTTAAGTGAAATGGAATAAGAAAGGGTTTTGGTATTAGAGCAGCTACATTGGGGTGTTAGATTTTGTGTTACGCTTTTGCTTTTTGTACTGAAGAACCAGTTCATGATTTAAATATCTTAAAGAAGCATTTGATGCATAATGCATGAGCAAATGCGTTCGATGGTGTGCCTGTATGAAAATGCAGTTTGGTATAATATGGCTGTGTTGGCATACAGAATAATATTCAGTTCTTATTTTATGTGCTGTCCTGTAGTGACTACCTATTCAAGCTCCTGCTGATTGGAGACTCCGGAGTGGGAAAGTCATGTCTACTATTGCGTTTTGCAGTAAGTGTATCATTGATTACCTGTTTCAAAAGGTAAAACAAACCAGATGATTAGACTGTGGATGCTCAGGTTGTTGCTGATGTAATGTGCAAATCTATTATACTGTCAACATTCTTAATTGAAAAGTCTTTAACTTTGGCAGATTATTAAGCTGCTCTGTTAATGCCAACAGGATGACACCTATACTGAAAGCTACATCAGCACTATAGGTGTTGACTTCAAAATAAGGACTATTGAACTGGACGGCAAGATAGTGAAACTGCAAATTGTGAGTATTGTGGAGCACTGTGGTGTTTCGCTTCTGATGCTCATACATGGCCTGTAGGTTTCTCAGCAGAACTGTAGAAGACGTCTTTATGAGTGACTTACACTGATACAGTGTTGCAATCCAAACAATGGCTCAAGGACTCAGCACTGCCATCTTGAACCCTGGATTTTCTTTTTCACAGTTCATTACCTTAACAGCTAAGCCACTACAGTAGAAGTTGCCACAAAGGTGCAGTTTGGCGACTGCAGTGGTGCACTGGTTAAAGTAACAAACTATGGACCAGAATGTCTGTGGTGAAAGACTTCGTACTGTCAAGCGACCACTGGAGGGCTCTTGTTCAAGACCCTTAAACCATACTTGCTTGGGTTGTATCTTTTAAAATTGTACGAGTCACTTTGGATAATATTGTCTGCTAAATGCTGTCAGTGTTAAATGTGCATGTCTCCTTAGTTGTTACTTGTCCAAAAGTATGTGGACACCCAGTCTAATTGGTGTGTTTGGCTATTTGAAACTTGCGTGTTACTAACAGGCACATAAAATCATCCATGCAGCATTTATTATCCAAAACGTTTGAGATGGAAAAATGAAAGTAAGACATTGCTTTTCAACCATGCTTCAACAGAATTATTTAAAAAAATAAACTCATGAAACAGGCCTGGACAGAAATGATGGTACCCTTAATATTTAATATTAAACTTAATATTTTGTTGCACAACCTTTTTGAGCCAATCACTGCAAACAAACGATTCCTGTATCTGTCAATGAGACTGTCTGATCTGTCCATAGGACATTCTCCCAGAAGCTTTGTGGCTTGTCAACATGTAGTTTGGCAAATTCCAGTCTGGCTTTTTTTATGTTTTGTTTGCAACAATGGTGTCGTCCTTGGTCATCTCCCATTAAGTCCACTTTGGCTAAAACATCGACGGATGGTGCGATCTGACACTGATGTTCCTTGAGCTTGAAGTTCACCTTTAATCTCTTTAGAAATTTTTCTTGTCTCTTTTGTTACCATTTGTATTATCCGTCTCTTTGATTTGTCATCAATTTTCCTCCTGTGTCCACGTCCAGGGAGGTTAGCTACAGTCCCATGGGTCTTAAATTTCTGAATAATATATGCAACTGTAGTTACAGGAAGATCAAGCTGCTTGGAGATGGTCTTCTAACCTTTACCTTTAACATGCTTGTCTATAATTTTCTTTCTAATATCCTGAGACAACTCTTTCCTTTGCTTCCTCTGGTCCATGTTGAGTGTGGTACACACCTTGTCACCAAACAGCACAGAGACTACCTGAAGTCCTTTATATAGGCCCACTGACTGATTACAAGATTGTAGACACCTGTGATGCTAATTAGTGAACACATGTCCCTTTGGTCAGGGGTACCATCATTTCTGTTTCATGTGTTTATTTTTTTTAATAATTCTGTTGAAGCATGGTTGAAAAGCAATGTCTGACTTTCATTTGTTCATTTTCATAGACTTTGTATTTATTATTACTTTTGTCAGATTAAAGTTATTTCTGTTACCATTGTGGGTTTTTCTTTCATTAACTGAGGGGTACCAACAATTTTGTCCATGTGTGTACCTGTCCATGGCTTTGAATGTGAATTTGTTGCATCATAGTTGAGTAGCAGTTAACTAGCCAACTCAGTTTTAAACAGAGTGAGGCAGAGTTTTTTTTTTTTTTTTTTTTTTTTTTTTTTCCTCACTGCATAGAACTGCACTTTCTTACATCTTTCTCACATTGATCCCCATTACCACAGTGGGATACAGCAGGTCAGGAGAGATTTCGCACGATTACGTCCAGTTATTACCGAGGTGCACATGGGATTATCATTGTATATGATGTTACTGACCAGGTAAATATCACCTCATAACAAGTATGAGCTGTTCTGTGAGATCTTCAGAGATCGTGACTGTTTGTTGTTGCAGGAGTCCTTCAACAACATAAAGAGGTGGCTGGAGGAGATTGATCGCTATGCCTGTGAAAACGTTTCCAAGCTGCTGGTGGGGAATAAAAGTGATTTAACTTCGAAAAAGGTGGTGGACTTTACCACAGCAAAGGTATCTATGTCTATAACGGAGTCTGATCTGTAGTTTCTATTTGTAATACAGTTATTTTAATGGTTTCTTTAATTAAATAGTCATGAGCTTTGGGTTAAATAGTGGGAAATACTTCTTTATAAAGATG
>JAJAGP010000179.1:350891-490891 GCA_025084515.1 Ancistrus triradiatus | reverse complement strand
AGGTTTCTTCCTTAAAGCTTTTAGGGAGTTTTTCCTTTCCGCTGTCACCCTAGTCTTGCTCAATTTTGGCTTCGATAATAGAAATGGTAAAGCTCCTTTGAGACAATGCTGCATTGTAAAAAGCGCTATAGAAGTAAATCTAACTTTGACTTTGATAGCAGCAGTCTTTAAGAGGGTTTTATTGCATGGTATGTACAACATCTGTGTTGGATTAGTTCGCAGTGTTGTCAATTAAAATAATACAAAATTCCAACTAATATCACTCCATAAGTTCGAGCCAACATTGGATGAGTGGATCACATGGGTCAAGCATGTTGTCTACAAGTTTCAGCCTGTACCTTTGGACCACTACAAATTTAAAATAAGTAAAGTTCACACCAAAGGCCAGTAAAGGTCAGTCATGACCAGGACTCCTTGTTGCTTATTCTGGCCTTATTGGCAAGCTTTGGTCTTGTGCACTCTTTTTCCTCTGGGTTCCTCTTTGAGGTGCACTCCACTGTGGAATCAGCCTCAAAAGCAATGGCTGGTACATAGGAGAGCAAGGCACTGGCTGTTTTCCCATGGGAAGGAGTGGTCGAAGGGGACTGCAGGACCAGCCTACCTCGCATTGAATGCCTGAACCTCAGCTGGAAAGGATTGTGGGCAACTTTTAGCTCCTTTTCAGGTTCACAACACTGATAACATGCAGTGCAGAGCATACGGAAGATATAGACCCAACCCAGATAGTGGAGCTCTGCGATGTTCAGTAGAAAACAGCCCAGACTAATGCTAAACATAAAATTTAGAAAGATGGTCTTCTCAGTAGCACGTGAGACAAAGCAGTCAGTCTGTATTTGGCAGGGATAAGCTTTGCAGCGAAACAAATATGGCACCTCGAAGCCAAACATATAGTACTGGCCCACTAGGAAGGTTATCTCTAGAATGGAACGAAGAACCACATGAACTATGTATATCAGCAAAACCTGGCTGGAAAGTTGAGTAGGGTCCTTGGCCACCTTCTGGTAGCCATTGTCCAGGAGGCTCTGCTCCACACCCTCCTCGCTAGGTGCTTCCTCACATTGTGGGGATTTACGTCCATGGAAAACATCACCACCTCCACCCATATATCCAACATGCTCTTCTTGTGGGCAGTTGACCCCAATCTGGGCTTGCTCTGACTCAAGCTTCTCGTCTTTGGTGATTTTGTGCAAGACATAGATGATATAGAAGATGGATGGTGTAGAGACCAAGACAATCTGGAAGACCCAGAAACGGAGGTGTGAGACAGGTGCGAAGGTATCGTAGCAGACATTGTTGCAGCCAGGCTGAAGAGTGTTGCAGGTGAACTTGGACTGTTCATCACTGTACACTGCATCTCCCACCAGAGTCACCAGCAGGATTCTGAAGATTAACAGCACTGTCAGCCAGATCTTTCCAATCACTGTGGAGTGGTTCTGCACCTCCATTAGGAACCGCCCCAGAATTGACCAGTCTCCCATACTTCAAACTCTGAAGATAAACCATCAGTAGAATAATAAGCCAGTAAAGGTGGTGGATCAAATATTAATATTATCTGTTGAAAGCGCGACCTTATTGAAATCAAGGTCATTGGTGCCCAGCTGTTATGGCTCTGGCACCATGACATTCATAAACCATACTGGCTTCTCAAAAAATTAGCATATTGTGATAAAGTAATTCGTCTTCCATAATGTAATGTAAAAAGTAACTTCATATATTTAGATTCATTGCCACACCAACTGAAATATTCAAGTCTTTTAATTGTTTTAATACTGATTGATTTTTTGGCATACAGCTCATGAAAACCCAAAATTCTCAACCAATTAGCATTATCTCATTGAAAAAGTTCTCTCAAACTAGCTGTTAAACCTAAATCATCTTGAAACAACGAATTTAATTAACCTCTAAAACCCACATGCAAAAGATTCCTGATGCTTTTGAAAACTTCCCATGCCCTGGTTTCATACTAAAAAACCGCAATCACTGGTCAAGAATGCCGACTGACTGAGGTCCAGAAGGCCATCATTGAAACCCATTGACACAAGAGAAAAGAAAATTTCTGAACGAATAGGCTGTTCCCAGAGTGCTGTGTCAAGGCACCTCAGTGGGAAGTCTGTGGGAAGGAAAAAGTGTGGCAGAAAACGCTGCACAAACGAGAAGAGGTGACCGGACCCTGAGAAGGATTGTGGAGAAGAGCCGATTCCAGACCTTGGGGGACCTGCGGAAGCAGTGGACTGAGTCTGGAGTAGAAACATCCAGTGCCACCATGCACAGGCGTGTGCAGGAAATGGGCTACAGGTGCTGCATTCCCCAGGTCAAGCCACTTTTGAACCAGAAACAGTGGCAGAAGCGCCTGACCTGGGCTACAGAGAAGCAGCACTGGACTGTTGCTCAGTGGTCCAAAGTACTTTTTTCGGATGAAAGCAAATTTTGCATGTCATTCGAAAATCAAGGTGCCAGAGTCTGGAGGAAGACTGGGGAGAAGGAAATGCCAAAATGTCTGAAGTCCAGTGTCAAGTACCCACAGTCAGTGATGTTCTGGGGTGCCATGTCAGCTGCTGTGTTGGTCCACTATGTTTTATCAAAGGCAGGGTCAATGCATCTAGCTATCAGGAGATTTTGGAGCACTTCTGCTGAAGAGCTTTATGGAGATGAAGAGTTCATTTTTCAGCACGACCTGGCACCTGCTCACAGTTCCAAAACCACTGGTAAATGGTTTACTGACCATGGTATTACTGTGCTCAATTGGCCTGCCAACTCTCCTGACCTGAACCCGATAGAGAATCTGTGGGATATTGTGAAGAGAAAGTTGAGACGCGCAAGACCCAACACTCTGGATGAGCTTAAGGCCGCTATCAAAGCATCCTGGTCCTCCATAACACCTCAGCAGTGCCACAGGCTGATTGCCTCCTGCCACGCCGCACTGAAGCAGTCATTTCTGCAAAAGGATTCCCGACCAAGTATTGAGTGCATAAATGAACATAATAATCTGAAGGTTGACTTTTTTTGTATTTAAAACACTTTTCTTTTTTGGGTCGGATCATCTGAATCAACGAATTAACTCTAAACACCTGCAAAAGATTCCTGAGGCTTTTGAAAACTCCTAGCCTGGTTCATTACTCAAAACCGCAATCATGGGTAAGACTGCCGACCTGACTGCTGTCCAGAAGGCCATCACTGACACCCTCAAGCTAATTTTGCTAATTTTGTGAGATTTTGAGTTTTCATGAGCTGTATGCCAAAATCATCAGTATTAAAACAATAAAAGACTTGAAATATTTCAGTTGGTGTGCAATGAATCTAAAATATATGAAAGTTTAATTTTTATCATTACATTACGGAAAATAATTAACTTTATCACAATATGCTAATTTTTTGAGAAGGACCAGTACATTGCTTTTAGATATACTCACAGCCACTTTGTTAGGTACATCTCCTTGTTTCTACAGTTGTTGTCCATTTCATTAGTTCCACCTACCATATTGAAGCACTTTGTAGTTCCACATTTACAGACTGTAGTCCATTCGTTTCTCTACATACTTTGTTATTCCCCTTTAATCTGTTCTTTAATGGTCAGGACCCCCACAATTCAGGTACTATTTGGGTGGTGGATCATTCTCAGCACTGCAGTGACACTGATGTGGTGGTGGTGTGGTAGTGTGTGTTGTGCAGGTATGAGTGTTTACTCACTGTGTACTCTATTAGACACATCTACCATTTTGTTCCACCTTGAAAAAAGGTGCTCTATTGGATTGAGATCTTGTGACTGTAGAGGCCATTTGAGTACAGTGAACTCACACCAGTTTGAGAGGATTTGAGTTTTGTGACATGGCATGTTATCCTTGTAGATGCTGCTTACAAGATGCTGGTGGCTGGACATTTTTGGCTAGTGGACTATTTTCAGTCCAGTAGTCACAATGAGGTGTTTTAAAAACTCCAACAGCACTGCTGTGTCTGATCCAATTGTACCAGCTCAACACACAGTAACACAACACCACCACACATCAGTGTCACTGCAGCGCTGAGAATTATCCAAAACCCAAATAGTATGTGACCGGTGGTGGTCCTGTAACAAAGTAAAGGGGACTAACAAAGTATGTGGAGAAACAAATGGACTAGAGTCTGTAACTGTAGAACTACAAAGTGCTCCTCTAAAAAAGTACTTGTATACTGGGAGAGTGAGCACAGAAACACAGAGTGATCATAATAATGATGATAGGACTGTTTATTATTCTGTATTCATTATCTGTAAACCCTGGAGTTGGCTGTGTGTGAAAATCCCAGTAGATCAGCAGTTCCTGAAATACTCCGACCAGCCCATCTAACACCAACAACCATGCCACATCCAAAGTCACTTAAATCACATTTCTTCCCCATTCTGATGCTCGGTTTGAACTTCAGCAGGTCGTATTGACCATGTCTACATGCCTAAATGCCTGAGTTGGTGCCATGTGATTGGCTGATTAGACAGTTGATTTGAGCAGTTGAACAGGTGTACCTAATAAAGTGGCTGGTGAACGTAGATTGATAGATACATCTATCTACTCAACAGAGAAAAATAGATAGATATAGATATATACATATGCTCATTCCACTCACCTCTGAGTAATCTGCCTCTATTTGATCCAAATCTGACAAAACACACAAACGAACTGAACTTGTCCCAAGCATTTCTAGATTTGTAAAGAGACCTGTTGATGAGAATGAACTCCACTGAGCGAGAACTGTGAGAATGGTTTGGCCAAATGTATTCACACTGTCCACCCTAAACCCACTGAACTGGAGGTAGACAAAGACAAACATAACAAAGACATAAAAGTACAATGGTGGGCAACCTCTATAAAAGTCCATGAACAGGTAAACAAAGGGTTCAAAAGAACTTACTAGACAGGACAACCGTGTCAATTCTTTAAGCATGTTTTTCTTTTAAAATCGCTTACAGTGTAATCAAGTGGGAATATGATCAATCTAAAAACAACCAAACTTTTCTTAGACTTGCTTTCTACTAAGCATAAAAATACAGGTGAGCTTGCTTTTATCCATCTATTACCAGCAACTGACATAATCCACATGGTGGACAAGCACCATATAAATTTGATCAACATTACAGGTATATGTATGCAATATGTACAGCAGCCAATGATTTATCTGAATGAAATATTAAGATTATATTAGAAAATTATTCATTTCCTTATTCACTTAACCCTTGGTCAGGCACATACACTACCACACTCATACACTAAGGGCACTTTTAGAAATTCCAATTAACCTAACAGACGTGTCTTTGGAATTATAAGTATTATTACTAACAATATAGTATTAATACTTGTATTATTACATTAATGACTACCTGACACCTGCAAAAATACTGAATTTTAAGTAAGAGGCTATAGAAAGCTTCCAACACTTGATTAATGTCAGAATGTTACATGCATTTGAGCAGTAATTTTTAACTCCATGTATTACTACTACTATTACTCCTATAAATGGTACTTACTACAACCACAATACTATAGTAGAATATGACATATTGTGATGTATGTGATGGAAATGTTAATAAATAAACAGGCCTAAATAAATATGGATGAATAAATATCAATAAATAATCAAATAAATTAATAAAATTTCTTAAAAACTTGCTTTAATCTTGCGTGGTGGGTCCATGTTTTTGTTTTCACTTTATAACCCTGTTTTTCCCGATCAGGGTTGCAGGGGCTCTGAAGTAGGGGCCCCCTAGATGCGATGGCTGTTCAATGCAGGGCCAGCAGGAGTCGCTGCTGCAGCACCAGTGGATGATCTTCTGACCTGCCACATCTCCCTCAGACCCAGCCAGAAGATGCAATGTCAAAATTCTAATAACTTGTACTGTATTATAATTATTACTGTTAATATTATAACTGAAATTAGAATTTGATAGTAGTGCATTCAGAATCAAATGAAGTGACAAATAAATATATAAGATAAATACTGTAAATATGGATTCACTGATAAACAAGCATTTCAATAAATAAGAAAATAGACTGTTTAGAACTTACTATAAGTATAAATGTAATATGAGCAAACGAAATTAAAGTCATGATAAATGACAAACAGAAAACTTTTTCAAAAATGAATATTATGTGGGTAATCCAGGTATCGCTGTTGCTATTTGCTTGGTATTGTTATGTCTTATCGGGTATATAGCATGTGTGTGACTAGTGTCAGTATTTTGTGTATTTATGGGTAATCTATGTGTAAATGTGTGAGTGTGTGTGTGAGTGAGGACTATCAGAAGCGATAATGGTTTGGCCCGTAGGCTTACAGGAAGTTGGAGCAGCTGCCATGTTTAGCTGCTTTGTTGTAGATTTCTTGTAGGTTTCCTGCAGATTTTAAGCTAAGTGTTGCAATGGAGCCGAGCTGGAGCTTTTTATTTCAGGTAAGCCAACCATTTTCTTCCACAAATCTGAGCCGATAACTGCGCGAAATGGCTCGCAGTTTGTACGCCTGTGCGTGCCGCCGACATTTGATGTGTAAAACCATTAATTTGAGCTAAGTGTATTCCTGCAAAACAATGGTGGCTAGCAGGGTTAGCTAGCGTGCCACCTTACGTTAGCTAGCGACTTTAGCTAGATCAGATCCAGACTTCCAGCTGTGAAGTGTGGGAGAGACACTCAGGGGAATCTCGCCTCTTTTCCTTCCTCAATTTAACTCCGACTACTACTTGGTTTCGCTTGTATTCGCTTAGCTGTTTACTTTTGCTCGGCAGCATGTTGGCTACTTTTAATGATGCCCTCATTGATTTAATATGCGCATGCTTTTGGCGGAGCTACAGCGCCATGGCGAAAAATAAAGATAACAGATCGCGTATTAAATCGGTTTTCCCTGCGTTCGGCAATCATATTGTTGGTGTTGGATGGATTTAGTAACTTTTCTCTAGGAGTCATTTGGATTTCTGTTCCATCCACGTTCGTAGGTCCTTCATTTAATCGAATACGATCTAGTGCAAGAAGCAGCATGTATACGCGTGTTTTGGTTAGAAGTTATAGTGCGTCCTTTTCTGACAGATTTTGCTCCGGTTAAATTATATGAAATAGTTTATAAGCAGGTTTAACTTTGCACGCTGTTTACTCCCCGCTTACTCAAACTCTTACTTTGAAAAATCAGCTTCGGCGGGCTACAGATGGAATGTCAGCTATGTTCAGATGCGTACTAAAGCTATTGGTGATGCATTCTGCATGCAAAACACATACGTGTGATAGTTAAACTGTATCAGGTTAACACAGGGAACTAACACACTTCACCACGTTTCATACAGGGAATAAGCACACTGTACCAGATTAACATAGGGAAAAAAACACTGCACCAGGTTAACACAGGAATAAGCACACTGTACCGGGTTCAAACAGGGAATTAACACACTGTACCAGGTTAACACAAGGAATAAGCACACTGCATTACGTTAACACAGGGAATAAGCACACTGTACCGTGTTCAAACAGGGAATAAGCACACTGCACTACATTAACACAGGGAATAAACACACTGTACCAGGATAACACAGGGAATAAACACACTGTACCAGGATAACACAAGGAATAAACACACTGCACCGGGTTAACACAGGGAATAAACACACTGCACCAGGTTAACACAGGGAATAAACACACTGCACCAGGATAACACAGGGAGCAAACACACTGCACCGGGTTAACACAGGGAATAAACACACTGTACCAGGATAACACAGGGAGTAAACACACTGCACCGGGTTAACACAGCGAGTAAACACACTGCACCGGGTTAACACAGCGAGTAAACACACTGCACCGGCTTAACACAGCGAGTAAACACACTGCACAGGGATAACACAGGGAATAAACACACTGCACCGGGATAACACAGGGAGGAATAAAACACACTGCACCGGGTTATCACAGGGAATAAACACACTGCACAGGGATAACACAGGGAGTAAACACACTGCACCGGGTTAACACAACAGCGAGTAAACACACTGCACACCGGGTTAACACAGCGAGTAAACACACTGCACAGGGATAACACAGGGAGTAAACACACTGCACAGGGATAACCACAGGGAGTAAACACACTGCACAGGGATAACACAGGGAGTAAACACACTGCACCGGGATAAACACAGGGAAACAAGTAAACACACTGCACCGGGTTATCACAGGGAAAAATAAACCACACTGCACAGGGATAACACAGGGAGTAAACACACTGCACCGGGTTAACACAGGGAGTTAAACGCACTGCACCGGGTTAAACACAGGGAGTAAACGCACTGCACGGGTTAACCACAGGGAGTAAACGCACTGCACCGGGATAACACAGGGTGAGTAAACACACTGCACCCGGTTAACACAGGGAATAAAACACACTGCACAGGGATAAACACAGGGAGTAAACGCACTGCACCGGGATAACACAGGGAGTAAACGCAACTGCACCGGGATAACACAGGGCGAGTAAACGCACTGACCGGGTAAACACAGGGAGTAAACACACTGCACCGGGATAAACACAGGGAGTACACACACTGCACCGGGATAACACAGCGAGTAACGCACTGCACCGGGGATAACACAGGGAGTAAAACGCACTGCACCGGGATAACACAGCGAGTAAACGCACTGCAACACCGGGATAACACAGGAGTAAACAACACTGCACCGGGATAACACAGCGACATGGACGAGGTACACCAATTGAACCGGAATAATCACAGACGAGTAAACGCACTGCACCGGGATAACACAGGGTGTAAACACACTGCACCCGGTTTTTAACACAGGGAGTAAACAACACTGCACAGGGATAACACAGGGAATAAACACTCACTGCACAGGGATAACACAGCGAGTAAACGCACTGCACCGGGTTAACACAGGGGTGTAAACGCACTGCACACCGGGATAACACAGGAGTAAACACACTGCAACACCGGGTTATCACAGGGAATAAACACACTGCACCGGGATAACACAGGGAGTAAACACACTGCACCGGGTAACAAATAACACAAGCGAGTAAACAACGCACTGGCACCGGGTAACACAGCGAGTAAACACACTGTACCCGGATAAAACAGGGAGTAAACACACTGTTACCCAGGATAACACAGGGAGTAAACACACTGCACCGGGATAACACAGGGAGTAAACACACTGCACCGGGGATAACACAGGGTGTTAAACACACTGCACCCGGTTTACACACAGGGAATAAACACACTGCACAGGGATAACACAGGAAACACACTGCACCGGGTTAATCACAGGGAATAAACACACTGCACCGGGTTAACACAGGGAGTAAACACACTGCACCGGGATAACACAGGGAATAAACACACTGCACCGGGTTCAAACAGGGTACAGGGTCTGAGTATTTCAGAAACTTCTCATCTCTGCTGGGATTTTCACACGCAGTCATCTCTAGGCTTTACAGAGAAATGGTCTGAAAGAGAAAATATCCAGTAAGCAGAGTATTTTTTTTTTTTGTATTTTAACAGCTAATAGCTAATAATGTTAATGACCACGCATTATGTATCCTAGGTTTAAAGTTTTCACATGTTGTTTGAAACTGCTTTATTTGTCACCATGTCTTTTGAGAACTAATTGGTGACAGAGTTTACAAATTTCATATTTGTTGCTTTTCCTGTCAGCACTTTTTTGCAGAAGGGTTCTGCTGAGGTTTACAGAGTGCGTTTTTGTGGTGATACCTTGTCTGGTTTAGGTTTGTCATGGACAGCTGACTTTTAGAGATTTTTATATTCATCATATTCTTTGCCGTGGTTAGTTCACGGATCGTGAAACAAGTTAGATGTCGAACATAGTTTGCAGACTGCTTGCTGTCTGAGCAACTTCCATCTTTTCAAAGCCAAACCACATCCATGCAAGTGAGGACAATCCACGTCTATCAATTAAATCTAACAACGTCAATTTAGTGTCAGGTAGTGTCTAATTTGTATCCTGTCTCTGTTTGTTCACTCATTTTTAACATCAGTCATGCATTTTTAGGCAGATGTTCAAGCTTGTGGTGTGGTGACCGTGTACATCTATACCAGCACACTGCATGAATTCTCAGTGTGTGCACACAGTACTCTAGCTTAAGTCTTAATTCACTCTGGGCATTTAGCTATACGTTGACTGGTTCTGGGTCAGTATGAATCGACAGTACTTCTGAAGCACATTCTTAATTGGAAGGTAGCATTTTACACCTACGGCATTTACCAAGACACCCTTATCCAGAACATATTATAGGCTATCTGTACTGCGCTCTGGCGCGATTGACCCCCAAAGCGCGGTTTGTTTGAGTAGTGTGATCGCCGTGTTGTATAATTAATGCATTTATTGTAAGGCCTGTTAGAGGGCTGTGTGTAGGCACCCTCAAAATGAAACCAAAAAAACCACAAAGTCTGTGCTGAGTGCATATTGTGATGATGAAAGTGTGCCCTGGTGCTTTTCATTAAACTGTTGCAGAAAATCGTACTGTTGCTGAAGAGCAAATAACTTTTAATTGAACAGAAAAAAACCCATAGTGACCTTGCATTATAGTTATGACCGAGTTTGTGCATTCCACTGGTTATACACCATTAATTCATTTCAATAAATAATAATAAAAAAAATAGTTGGTGTGTCTATTTTGGAATAGTTAATTAATAAGGTACAGTTAAGTAAATATGCTTGTCTTCCTGTTGTTCCTGTCAATGTTACTAAAGCGTTACTATGGTTCAGATTACATTTACAGCATTTAGCAGACACCCTTATCCAGAGCGACTTACAGTTGATACAGTCTTACAATCCAAGCAATTGTAGGTTACGGGTCTTGCTCAAGGACCCAACAGTGGCAACTTTGCAGAGGTGGGATTTGAACCCTGCTGCAGCTTCACTCAAGCTGCTTCCGTCCTCAGCTCCAACCCCATCATACCCGGGCCACTTAATGCCGATGTGCATATTTTACATTTTATTTGAACTATGAGTCCATGACTTTAGTTTCATTCTGAGATGTATCATCAACGCCGCCCAAGGAGTTGGGTTCCTTTTTGAGTCTTGTTCCTCCCAAGGTTTCTTCCTCATAACACTTGGAGTTTTTCCTAGCCACTGTCACCCTAGGCTTGCTCAATTTGGGATTGGACGTAGATATTGGGAGATAATCTAAACTTGTAAAGTTGCTTTGAGACAGTGCTCCATTGTAAAAAGCGCTATATAAATAGATCTGACTTGACTTGAACCCTGGACCTTCTGGTCCAGAGTCCAGTACCTTAACCACTAGGCTACCACAGTCCAATTACAAGTAATCAGGCCCAAATCATAGTCTGGTCTTGACTTTTACTATGTTTTGCAATTGGATAAAAGAGAGGTCTGCACAGCTTTCATGAAAGACAGCTTGAAGTTTTAGTCTCCATTGTCCTTTTATAACCAAATCAAGCATGTGAGAAAAGAATACTCTGACCTGTTCGGAGTTATTCTTTAGTAGTAAAAAGTGAACTTGTTTGGAATAAGTTGCCACCAGCATACTAATTGTATCCATGCAATGTTGGGGTAAGACATTAACTTGAAATCATGTGAAACTGCCTGGAAGTCAAATGGTGTTTGATCACTGAAGGATGAGATTGGTGTGAAAATAGTGTTACTAACTTTTAGCACTGGAAATGTAATGTGAGACTTTTTCACTTGTTCAGACAGGTTAAAATGGACTGCATCTGCACTCAGTTGTTTTCTTGGTGACAAACCCTTTTTAATTTTGTTCTAACTTGCAGAAGCACATTATTTCTTAAATTATGTCATGTATGTTGTTAGAGAATCGTCAGTAGAACTACTGTCGTCGTACCAGTGAACCAGTTTTCCCTTGGAGTAAAGCTTAGACGAATTGGTCTGCTTGATTCCCTGCTTGTAATTCTGCATCTAATAAAGCAGCAGTGTAACGCATCACAGACATTGTTCACAAGGCGTCTGAGGTTATTCATAAGCATGGCATTGTCTAGCTCCCAACAGGCATCGCTTAATCCATCTGTAGCTGACAAAAATCCTTAGCCTGAGTTCTGGCCATGCAGTCAAGACTTCTCAGGAGTAAGGATAAATACACAAAGTGAAGTAAATTCTGTACTATTGCCCCATTGCCTTTAAAGTGAATACTAGCTTAATTAAACGTCCACATACTTAATGTTTGAATTTATGTTAAATAAACTAGAGCTTGGTCAGAAATGTCTGTGTTTATGCCACATTTGTATTCAGTATTGCTGCTGATGGTCTGCCTTCACAGACAGAAGTATGGCATGCATCAAGCACAGTCCTACACAGATCAAGTCAGCTAGGAAGTTTTCTAAAGAATGTAAGAAAAATCACAGCTGTTATCTGAATTTAAAAGCACTTGGTCTCCACAGCAGCTGAAACCTGCAGTTTTACAGTGTATCCTGTCACAGCTACAAAGAAATACAAACAGTAATGCCTCTTTTGCTTAAGATTAAGATCAGGAACTATTTGTTAAGCCAATTTAGGAACCAATAGCATTTAATGTAACTTTAAAGACTAAATATAAACAACATTTGACTTCAATAGTTGGCATTTTTGATTGCTTTAAGTATTGCTAAGATCAGCTAAGATATTGATAAGATTGTGAGATCAGTCTTCATTCATAATGCTGGCTTTAAGCTTTTCCACTTGCTAGACATGACTGGAATTCTGGTTGCAATCGCTTGAGTTGTAACCATTCCTCATGATCAAAACAAAGTGCAGTTTTGATTCAGACTGATTTACTTACTTGGAAATTATAAATACATGTGGACCCAATAAAAATATTGTGACATGTGCAGTGTTGGCTTCGAGTCGAGTGTTTTAACAGCCTGATTAGCTTGTCATAAACTGCTTCAGACTGAATAAAACATTTCCCTCACGCTAGCAACACCTGTGCCATCCTAATTAGGTTAGAGGATACAACAAAGTTAATGCTTTCAATCTTGAAAGACTTTCAAATAGTCAGGAGCATGGATGCAGCAGCCAAAAAGTTCAGAATAGTAATTGGGTTCTCATGATAATCTGAGTGTTTCAGAACAATAATTTTAAGTCCTCTGTGTAATTTGTGCATTTGAAGTGTGGTGCTGAGCCTGACACAATTTTTGACTTATTAAAAACATAAGTTCAGCAATTGAAGACAGTTGTTTGTCTTCTCATTTCTTGTGGCCCTAGGGCTTTCCGACACTTGAGTTTCATTAAATTGTTGAGTTTAGTGTGCATATATAAACAATTCAGTCTGAATCTGCAATTGGGAGTGATTTCATTTGGCTTGATGAATATATTTACATACATATTGTAGGGCTGTCAATATTATTACATAATTGTCTAATTGCAGTTATTTTAGATAATCGAAATTAAATGAAGTTATTGCAATTATGTAGGACTACAGTAATTTTCCACAGTTGGTGGATTTCTGCAACAAGCACAATGTGAATTGGGTGCAAGCAAGCTGAAGCAAGCAAGTTTGAATAAAAGAAAGCAATAAATGCATTCATTGAGACGTAATGTGGTTAACGAAAACAAAGTTTGAACTTCTGTCTTTGCTTGTAAGGTTTAGAGGGCAGCATATGGAGTGAGATCACTATCTTTAATACGAGAGCGCAAAATCAAACAACGAGAGCGCAAAATCACTTTAAATCGAGCGAAAACAAGAACTGTACGCTTTCAACGCGGCAGCGCGTTTGCAGTTCTGTGTGCGTTTCGTAGATAAAAACTGGAAATACATCAGAGGCCAAGGCTTGGTAGATCGTTACTGGAACTATCGATGGCAAGATGTCGCAATCGGCAAGAAGGAATAATATAGAGAATAATATAAAATGCAGTAAAGAAGATACTAAATGCATTATTAAAGCAAAAAAAAGGATAAAGACAGTTTTATAATATTAAAAGTAAACTGGGGAATTATTTCAAAAGAAGGACCATAACATGATGGCCAGCCAGTTGCCTCTGCACAGCTTCCATAAATCGACAGAGCTACCGTATTTTCCGGGCTATAAAGCGCACCGGGTTATAAGACGCAATATCAATGATCGGCTGCTAACGGATCTATTTTCATACATAAAGCTCACCGGGTTATAAGGCGCATTAAATGAAACAAAACTCTTAAGTTCCGTCAGAAGCTCAGTTTGGTTTTTACCTGGCGCAGGGCGTCTTCTTGCTTCCTCCACTTCCGTACCATTGATTCGTTAATGTTGAATTCTCTCGCAGCTGCTCTATGTCCATGTTGTACTGCGTGACCGATAGCGTTGTGTTTGAAATCCGCTTCGAAAATGAATGAATGAATGCACGTACCCTAATGCTGAAGCACAGATTCGTTATTACTCCTCGATGCTCTGCGCACTACGGTGGCCGTGAGCTTCGTAACTTATCAAGGGGGACCGGGCTAAAACATTTTGACAGATTTATTATGAGCGCCGTGGTACCATCTACAAATCGGTTCCTAGGTCAGAAAGCATAACCAGAAGTTAATTCAATTACATTAGAAGACCGCACCGCATTTTTTAAGGCGCACACTGTTGATTTTTTGAGAAAATTAAAGGATTTTTAATGCGCCTTATGGTCCCGAAAAATACGGTATACATTATCTCAAATACCATTATATCTACTGAGAATGCAGAGTTATTTCAGACATCTTTACATCAAATCACATGTTCACACTACTAGGCCCTGACAATTGGGAAGATCGTTTCTAAATTCAAAATGGAAAACCGGTCTAAATTGTAATGTAAACACCATCACGATTTGGCTGAATTTAACATACTGGGAGAAAATAACATAAAATGCTGCAAGTGCAAAGATTTGGGCACCTATTGATTCACTGTAGTTTCTGTCAAGGCAGTTACCAAGTACTGACTGACAGGGTGTCCAAATCTGCAGATGTCACATTTTATATTGTGTTCTTCCAACATGTTAAAATTCAGCAAATAAATGGGCTACTGTGCATTAAGCATTTTGTAGAAATATGGCCATTACTATTGTTTCCATGTAGAGGTTAGGCTAGCTTATTTTAACTTAGATAATCAGCAACATTTGATAAGCAGTGCCCAAACTTTTGATATATGTCATGTAATTTCAGTGTGTAATTTTATTTCCCTTAAGATGTGGAAATGAATCATTGTCTGGCTTGATAATATTTAGGACAATGAAGGATTACGTGTTCTACAGTTCTTGATTATTACAGTATCACAGTTGCCTTCACTAATTGTTCCTTCATTAAAACAAGCTGCTGTTTAACCCTGTATGTCCAAATCGCATTCTTGATAATATGCTCTCTTTCCTGCTTACTTCAGTTTGTGTGGCCTGCCCCTTTCCAACTTTACTTTTAATATTATAAAACTGTCTTCCAGTCTGTTTTTCATTGCCCATAGATTTTTCCATTTATCCTTTATTTTAGCTTTATAATGCATTTAGTATCTTCTTTACTGCATTTTTTCTCTATATTATTCCTTCTTGCTGATTGCGACATCTTGCATCGATAGTTCCAGTATCGATCTACCAAGCATTGGTCTCTGATGTATTTCTGTTTGTTATCTACGAAACGCGCACAGCAACTGAAAACGCGCTGCCGTGTTGAAAGCGTTACAGGCTGGTTTCGCTCGATTTAAAAGTGATTTTGCGCCTCTCGTATTAAAGAAAAAGGTGCGCCGGTACCGGGGGGGGGGGGCTTGTGCTGTGGTTGTGTCGCATGGTCTCGCGGGGGTGTGGGGACTTCTGGGGGAGTTCGCGGGGGAGGAAGCGGTGGGTGGCGTGGTGGGGGGGTTCTGGGTTGGGTGGGTCTCCCGTGTGTGGTTGGGGGTGTGTTTTTTGTTGGGGAAAGCGTACAGTTTCTTGGTTGCGCTCGATTTTTAAAGTGATTTTGCGCTCTCGTATTTAAAAGACAGGTGATCTCACTCCATAGCAACACTGAGTAATGTTCTTGTGTTTGTTAGCTGTGTATTTGTAGGCATTTGTTTGAAGTTTTTGGGTGCACACGTGCAGTGCATCATTTCTGACAGTAATTAGTATTAGCTGTTAGTTGCATTAAATAAGAAGGAGGGAATTAAAAATCATTAATTGCATTTATTTGTTGACAACTAATTGTTCAGCTAAAGTTTCATGATTGTGACAGGTGTATACTTGCAACTATTATTTTGAAGCCTATAGGCATACAAATGTAATTTATTTATAGAACTTTATGATGTAATTATTTAATAAATTGATGTTGTTTATCTTGTGTGTATACATTATTAGTAAGAATGCAGGCGAAACTCAAATAGTGGGGGTGTAAAAACACAGACAAATCATAAATCGTAATTATTTGTATGACAATTGTCAGCTAAAAAGTTCATCATAGCCCCCCCCCCACAACACCCCCCACCCCCCACCCCTAGGATGAGCTTATCGACGCTCACTCATCAGTTACGTACTTGATATTGATCACGAGAGCAACCATAACAGCTACAATCAGTGGCTGACTAACAGTATCTTTTTTGCCCATCTTTGTTTATGTTTAGAAGAGCGCGCAGACAATTGTCCAGCTAAATTTCATCATAGCCCAATTTACGAGGATTGAACAACAACAACAGCTACTGGAGTTGAAATAAAAGTAAGCTGCTATTTAAAATCATTGTCATTTATCAGGTGTGTTATATGTATCGGTCTACAGTAGTATCTTAATTTTGTTTTAACTACAGTGGGGCAAAAAAGTATTTAGTCAGCCACTGATTGTGCAAGTTCTCACAGTACTTCCAGAAAGATGAGAGGTCTGTAATTTTCATCATGGCTACACTTGTCATCCTATGGAGACCAAAACCCTGTAGAAAATTTTTTTTTAGGATTTTTTTTTAGGATTTTTAAAGAATCTAATTGAATTTAATTGTAAATCATGGTGGAAAATAAGTATTTGGTCACCCACAAACAAGCAAGATTTCTGGCTCTCACAGACCTGTAACTTCTTCTTTAAGAAGCTCTTCTGTCCTCCACTCATTACCTGTATTAATGGCACCTGTTTGACCTCGTTATCTGTATAAAAGACACCTGTCCACAGCCTCAAACAGTCAGACACCAAACTCAACCATGGCCAAGACCAAAGAGCTGTCGAAGGACACCAGGAAGAAAATTGTAGACCTGCACCAAGCAGGGAAGAGTGAATCTACAGTAGGCAAGCAGGTTGGTGTGAATAAACTGTGGGAGCAACTGTAAGAAAATGGAAGACATACAAGACCATTGATAATCTCCCCCGATCTGGGGCTCCATGCAAGATCTCATCCCGTGGGGTCAAAATGATCATGAGAACGGTGAGCAAAAATCCCAGAACTACACGGAGGGACCTGATGAGTGACCTGCAGAGAGCTGGGACCAAAGTAACAAAGGCTACCATCAGTAACACACTACGCCGAGACGGACTCGGATCCTGCAGTGCCAGGCGTGTCCCCCTGCTTAAGCCAGTACATGTCCAGGCCTGAGTGCATGTGGCATGCTAGTGCCACAAATCAAGCTGCCCAAATACGCATGACTGAAGTTAAAAATGAGTGACCAGACTTTGCCAGTAGACAAAATGCATACCGCCATGAACCTGTCTACGTAGTTAGATTTAATTGCTAGACGTGGCTGATCCTCACTCACATGGAGGAGGTTTGGCTTTGAAAAGAAAGTTGCTCGAAAGACGGCAATCTGCAAACTGTCGGAAATTGGTTGCTGTTGATAATGCTGGCACTGTTGTTTTGTTTATATTGTTTTTACTTGAATGCTTCAATTTTAAGTAAATAACTACTTGAATTAAAATTTCCTTTAACGTATATTATTAGTAAGCAACAAATGATATCCTATTAACAAGAGCAAGCTAGTACAATATAAAACTTTTACAAAAATACTTTTGAAGGATGCAAAGTATCGTCTAATTATTGTTATTGACAAAATATATGAATATTTGTGATATATGAATAATTGTGATTATATAACTGTCAGAACAATGACATGCTATGATGCAAGACTCTGGAATAATCGCATGATTCTTCCCAAATCAATCTGAATAATGATGATATCGTTTAACACATTCATGTTTCAGTCAGTAATAATTTTTCCAGGTTATGTTCTTGGCCAAACCAAGTTGACTTGGTTCAAGATTTATTCAGGTGAACCTTTATAGTATATTGATTCCTCACACTCTTTGGTCTCCACTGTGTCTTAGTCTGCTGCTGTATCATGAGTAGAGCATTCACAAATATGTCCTGAACACTGTTTTGATCCGTTGTATTGGAGTTTAGTACTTGCTTCTATAAGACAGACCTGATAGGTTTGGTGCGTCTCCCTCAGCCAAAACAGCATGTGTCCCCAGGCGCCAGTCACATGAGGAACTGCTTTTATGACTGATCATTTATGAGAGATCACTTTACATGCTACGGATTTAGGAGCTGCTATGGCATGTCTTTTCTGCTGAGCTTCTAGAAGTACTAGGATCTGCTATTCATACTCGAGTGTCGGTCTATGCTGTGTGGTGATCTGTGTAATATACATTGTTTAATGATTCCAAACCTGGTTGAGCTTTTGTTTTGATCAGTGAACAATTTTGCATTTCCCAAACTCACTGCACTGTGTCTGTCAGCTTATCCCTGTGATGTGTCCTCATCTTACTGAGACTCGTTCACAATTGGTTGTCTTTCTGAGCTGCACAGATGCTCTTGAAATGAGTCATGCTCTGAGAAAGATATTGCACTCTCGTTATAATTTAGGCTCGTCTTCCTTAGTTACATCAGTAAACATTTATGCAAACTTTACTACCTCTTGTATGGTGACACAAGTAGGGCTGCAACTAACGATTATTTTAATAATCGATGAATCGGTTTAAAAAAAAAAACTTTCCATGTCTTTATTCAGAAATATAAGATTAAATAACAGAGCAAATAAGTGCTTACAATAAATGAATAATAATAAATTAAATGTATTAATAAATGAAAATAACAAATTAAATAATAAAGAAAAATAAGTGCATCTCTGATGCAAACACTACATACAAACTCATTCACTCCCTTTCTTTAGGAACTTTGCATGGCAATCCAAAAATGTTATCATGTCAACATGCTCCAGGCTAAAGCTGCCTTTTTTTTAGAGACTATGGCCCTGTCCACATGAACACGGGTATTTTCTATGTGTTTTGACTTTTCGTCCACACGAAAACGGTGTTTTAGGTCACTGAAAACGGACTTTTTTTGCAAAACTCCTTCCAGGGTGAAGATTTTCAAAAATCAAAATCGCCTCATGTAAACAAAGGAGATAACGGCGCACAAAGTGCCGTTACAAGCAAGAAACTCCGTTTTCCAAGTGCAACGACAACGCTGAAAACGGAGTTTCTTGCTTGTAACGTCACTTTGTGCGCCGTTATCTCCTTTGTTTACATGAGGTGATTTTGTGCAATAGCGGACGTAGCCAAAATAGTGCCAGCTGTAACACTGCTGACCGAACTTGTTACAAATCTACAAATAAATGTACAATTATTACTTTTTCATTACACTGAAGAACAGAGGCGTCAGAATGCGCTACGGAGGTCACTACTATATCCATCACACCCACGAAGCAGTTCACGCCCCCAGCGTCCCCGGTTTGGGAGACCCGTTCAGACCTCTCGTTGGTGGGACAGCTTTGAAAACGAAGTGGTTGTTGAAGAAGAATGGCGAGAAAATGTTCGTATGCATAGGACGTCGCTGTTTTCGCTGAGTGAGCTGCTTCACCGGCATATAGGACTGCTGGTTTGGCTCTTGACAGCGACTGTGTGCGTTTTTTCGTTTTCATGTGGACGAAGTTCTTTGTTTAAACAGTGCTTGTGTGGACGGGATGTTTTTTATAAACGAATTTAAACCCCCGTTTTAGAAAATACCCGTGTACGTGTGGACATAGCCTTAATGCTAACTTGTTTTGAAGATTCCGCGTCCGCGCCGGCTCCGCCTCGCTCCGTTCAATCGCTCGTGTTTTTCTTTTTCCAACGCTGACCGCAAGTGCCGCAAGTAACGGAAGCGGATATGATAAGGCGGGGGACACACAAATCATGATACACGACGAATCGATAATGAAATTCATTGTCGACGCTTTTAATAATCGATTTTTATCGATTTTATCGATTCGTTGTTGCAGCCCTAGACACAAGTTTTTACATAAAGTATAAAATAAAACTCCTTTAGTAGGTCCACCATTATTCTAAAGTCTGCAAACATGGCTCTGTTTATTGGATCAGTGTGGCTTCAGTCTGATAAATTCATCAACAGCTTTGCTGTTCCATGCTCAGATGCATCATGATCTGAAACAGCAGCAGTATAACCCTGTGATGCTTAAGAGCTTAGATTTGAAAAAAAAAGAAAAAGTTAAAAGAAATTCACCCATGGAAAAGAAATGTACCCTAATCTCACACTGAAAAACTCAAACCCTTAATTCAAGTAAATTTAGTCTGAGGAAAGAAAAAAATCCCCATCAACAAATTATTATTTTAACAAAACCACATGTTCCACAATGATTGGTGCCCCTAGAAATTCTTAGAAACATAATGGAACTGAAACATTTTTTTTTCATTGAAACTGAGGCATATTACTTTCTTGATCAGAGTGTCTAGGACCTCCAGGTTATTTGGAAGACTTGCCAGGAAAATACCTTTCCTGTCCTCTAACCACAAACATAAGCACCTGGAGTTTGCTAAACAATGCTAGGACTTTGACTGGAACCATGTTCTGTGGTCAAATGAAATTAAAATTGAGTTTTTTTGGCAACAAACGCCCAAGGTTTGGTGTAAAACTAAGGATGACTGCATTGAAAAGAACCTCATACCAACTGTAAGAATGGCAGATGGTTTGTGAAGCTGTGGAGCTGTTTTAACTCCAAAGGCATTGGGAATCTCATTAGAGTACATGGTATCACGGAATACCAGGACTGGACCCCCTGGTTGTCTCTGCCAAGAAACTAAAATGTTTCTTCATTAAATCTTCCAGCAGGACAATGATCCAAAACATGTCCAGATCATCACAAAAATGGTTTACTGAAAACAGAATCAAGCTTTAGCCATGGCGGTGTTAGTCCCATGATATAAACCACATAGAAAAGCTGTGGTGGGAGTTGAAGAGAAAGGTGCACAAGAGAGAACCTAGGACTAGGGGTGCAATAAAACAGAAATTTCACGATACAATACATACTGCTGTTTTTGCTTCATGATACAACATATTTTTGATACAAAATGAAGAAAGAAATTTTGATTTTATTGTCATTTTTTTAATGTAGAGCTGAAGGAGGCCAATACTACTTCCATGGACATGGCTTGCTTTGCTGGGGTTAAAAAAAATCACCAAAGAGCTCTGACATTGCTGATTTCTTTTTTTGAAGGGCATGGTACAGGCACCTCAGGGTCCACACTCTCTTCTGAACGATTTGTCTCCATATTCTCTCTAGCTTTGCACTATAGAGATAAATTATGAAAACTTATTTATTATATTTGAGTTCTGTTTCCTCACATTAACAAAAACAGCATCAAGCTTACCTGTTTCTGATGCTGCCCATTATGCTTAGATTATACTTAAAGTATCCAGATATAGCACAGAGTCCATTACATACAGTCGTATGAAAAAGTTTGGGCACCCCTGATAATTTTCAAGATTTTTCTTTATAAATCATTGGTTGTCCAGCTCAGCAATTTAAACTCCCGAAGTGGCAGACCAAGAAAAATCTCAGATAGGCAGAGGCGAAGGATGGTGAGGAAAACAGTCATAGTCAAAGACCACCAGACCACTCCAAAGGACTACAAACCTCATCTCGCTGCAGATGGTGTCACGGTTCATGTTCAATATACAGCGCATTTGAACAAGGAGAGGCTGTATGGGGAGTAATGCAGAAGAAGCCTTTTGCAGAACGCCACAAAACAAGAGTCCAATTGAGGGTGCTACAGCACCATTTGGACAATCCAGCTTCATTTTGGAATAAAGTGCTGTGTACTGATGGAAAAACGTATTCTTCTTTCTTCTTTCGGCTTCTCACTTTATCAAGGGGTGCCACAGCGAGTAAAAGTTTCCACCTCTCCCTGTCCTCAACGTCTCTACTCTCCCCCAACTCCCTGCATATATTCATTCACCACAACATGAACTCCTCTTGGTCTTCCTCTCCGTCTCTTGCCTGGCAGCTTCCATCTCCAACATCCTCCTACCAATATATCCACTATCCCTCCTCGGCACATGTCCAAACCATCTCAGTCTTCCCTCTCGAATTTTGCCTCCCAATTTTCCAACCTGTGCTGTCCCTCTGATGATCTCATTCCTAATCCTGTCCACCCTAGACACTCCTAAAGAGAACCTCAACATCTTAAGTTCTGCCACCTCCAGCTCTGGTTCCTGTCTCTTTGTCAGTGCCACTGTCTCTAACCCATACAACAAGGCTGGTCTCACTACTCTCTTATAAATCTTTCCTTTCACTTTTGCTGCGACCCTTTTGTCACACAGCACTCCTGACACTTTTCTCCACCTACCTCATTCTGCCTGTACTCTCTTCTTAATCTCCTTTCCACGCTCCCCATTTCCTTGGACAGTTGATCCCAAGTACCTGAACTCCTGGACCTTTGTGACCACTGATCCCTGTAGCCTGACTGTTCCACCTGCCTCCCTTTCATTTACACACATGTATTCTGTCTTATTACAGTTGACTTTCATTCCTCTCCTTTCCAGATTATACCTCCACCTCTCCAAGTTCTCTTCTACCTGCTCCCTGTTCTCACTACAGATCACAATGTCGTCTGCAAACATCATAGTCCACGGCGATTCCTGTCTGACCTCATCTGTTAGTCTGTCCATCACTCCATAAGAAGGGACTCAGGGCCGATCCATGATGCAGCCCCACCTCTTCCTTGAAGCTATCTGTCACTCCTACAGCACATCTTACCGCTGTCATGCTGTTCTCATACATGTCCTGCACCAATCTAATGTACTTTTCAGCCACTCGAGACTTCCTCATACACCACCACAGTTCCTCCCTTGGCACCCTGTCATAAGCTTTCTCCAAAACCATACTGTTGTTCACACACTGTCACCTCCTGTCTGAACCTAGCTTCCACAACTCTCTCCCAAATCTTCATTGTGTGGCTTATCAACTTTATGCCCCTGTAAGAGCCACAACTCTGTACATCACCCTTCTGCTTAAAAATCGGTACAAGTAAACGTTTCTTCCATTCCTCCGGCATAATCTCATTCACCAGAATTCCATTAAATAATCTAGTCAAAAACACCACTCCCAGCTCTCCTAGACTTTTCCATACCTCAACCGGTATGTCCTCAGGTCCCACTGCCTTTCCGTTCTTCATCCTTTTCAAAGCTTTCCTCACTTCGTCCTCGCTAATCTTTGCTACATCCTGTTCCACAATCTCTACACCATCCAACCTTCTTTCCTTTTCATTTTCTACATTCATCAACTCCTCAAAACACTTCTTCCATTTTTCCCTCACCCTCTCCTCTCCGGATAGTACATTTCCATTTCTATCCTTGATCACCCGGACATGCTGCACATCCTTTCCAGCTCCATCTCTCTGTCTCACCAGCAGATACAACCCCTTCTCTCCTTCCCTACTGTCTAACCTTTCATATAACTCATCGTAGGCCTTCTGCTTGGCCTTTGCTACCTCCCTCTTTGCCCTGTGCCGCATCTCCTTGTACTCCTGCCTACTCTCTTTAGTCCTGTCCCTGTCCCATTTTTTCTTTGCTGACCTCTTTCTCTGAATAACCTCCTGCGCTTCCTCGTTCCACCACCAGGTTTCCTTTTCATCCTTTGCCTCTCCAGTAGACACACGCAGTACCTTTCTACCTGTCTGTCTAATCACTGTTGCTGCTTTTATCCAGTCATCTGGGAGCTCTTTCCTATCACCCGAAGCCTTTCTCAGCTCCTCTCTGAACTCCTTACAACATTCTTCCTTTCTCAACTTCCACCATTTGGTCCTCTGCACTGCCTTTGTCCTCTTCCACTTCCTAACCACCAGAGCCATCTTGCACACCACCATCCGATGCTGCCTAGCTACACTCTCCCCTGCCACTACTTTACAATCACCAATCTCTTTTAAGCAACCTCTTCTACATAGATGTAGTCTACCTGTGTGCTCCTCCCTCCACTCTTATAAGTCACCCTATGCTCCTCCTTCTTTTGGAAATATGTGTTAACCACAGCCATTTCCATCCTCTTTGCAAAATCCACCACCATCTGTCCTTCTAAGTTACTATCCTTAACACCAAACCTGCTGATCACTTCCTCATCTCCTTTATTATCTTCACCAACGTGACCATTGAAATCTGCACCAATCACCAGTCTCTCCTCCCTGGGAATGCTCTCAACCACTTCATCTAACTCCCTCCAGAATCTCTCCTTCTCCTCTACTTCACAGCCAACCTGTGGTGCATAGCCACTAACAACATTCACCATTACACCCTCAATTTCCAGCTTCAGACATGTTATCCTATCTGACACCCTTTTCACCTCAACGACATTCTTTACATAGTCCTCCTTCAGGACCACACCAACTCCATTTCTCTTCCTATCCACACCATGGTAGAACAGTTTAAACCCTGCACCAATGCATCGAGCCTTGCTACCCTTCCACTTTGTCTCCTGCACACACAAAACATTGACCTTTCTCCTCTGCATCATATCAGCCAGGTCTCTACCTTTCCCTGTCATCGTCCCTACATTTAGGGTCGCTACCCTCAGTGCTATGTTCTGGCCCCTCCTGATTTCTCTCTGTCTCCTCACACGCCTCCCTCCTCTTCGTCTTCGGCAAACAGTAGTCCAATTTCGCTGGTGCCCTGTGTGCTACCAGTACCAGTGGCGGTGTTGTTAACCGGGCCGCGACCGATCCGTATGGGTGAAAAGTATTATGAATCGCATACTGTAATTTGGCCAAAATGTTTTATACACCGGATGCCCTTCATGACGCAACCTCACCATTTATCCGGCTTGGGACCGGCATAGAAAACCCTGTCTGAGACAAAATAGCGGCGGTTTTGTGTTACTGATGAATGAAAACTAATTGAGTTATTTGGACTAACAAGGAAGCGGGACGGAAAAGAAGAAAACACAACATCCCAAGACAAAAACTGGTACCCACAGTAAAATGTGGTGGGAGGTTCCATCCTGCTGTGGGACTGTGTGGCCAGTTGCAGGGTACTGGAATCTTGTTAAAGTTGAGGGTCGCATGGATTCCAGTTAAATCTCCAGTTCTTGAGAACAATGTTCAAGAATCAGTGACAAAGTTGCACCGAGGCCAACGGACCCCCCCCCCCAACCCTGCTCAAAATCTACTACTAAGGCATTTCAGCAGAGGAACCAGTACAAGTTTGAATGGCCATCTCAGTCCCAGACATGAAATATTACTTGAAAATTGGGCTGTCCATGCTCGGAACATTCAAACCTGACTGAACTGGAGATGTTTCTAAAAAGAAAATGGTCCAAAGCACCTTCAACCAGAATCCAGACTGGAAGCTGTAGGAAGCGTTTAGCGGCTGTTATTTCTACAAAAGGAGGATCTACTAAATATTGATGTAATTTTTCTGTTGGGGTGCCCAAATTTATGCACCTGCCTAATTTTGTTTGAATAATTACTGCACACTTTCTGTAAATCCTATAAACTTCATTTCACTTCTCAAATATCACTGTGTTCATCTAATATATGATATATTTAACTCAAGTTGCTGATCTGAACAACCAATGATTTATAAACTAAAATCATGAAAATTATCAGGGGTGCCCAAACTTTTTCATACGACTGTAATCTGCTGCTAGATGTTGCATGTGTACACATAAAGCATACTTGGTCTAGAACTGCGGCTGGCTCTATGCAGATGACTGCATCTCTGTAGCACCGGTTGACGAACAGCTCAGTAAAAAATTTTTAATTAAATCGAGTCTTAATGTATTCGATTCACAGCTCGTATGGTAACGAAACCCCCGTATCTAAAAAAATGAATACTACTATGTGTATCGTGACACCCCTACCTAGGACAGTGGATAATCTGGATAGATTCTGTAAAGGAATGAAAATAGAAAGTCCCTGCTCTGTATTCCCCAGACGTTGATGTTATTTTAGAGGACTAAGTGCTGTTTTTTTTGGCAAAGAGAGGTTGTACAAAGTATTAAATACAGGGGCGCCAATAAATGTGGAAAGTGTGGTTTTGTTAAAAATAATTCTTTTTTTTATGTTGAAGTCAGATAATATTTAAAAAAATATATCATGGTTTAAGTACTCTGCCTGGCCAAAAAAACACACTAATATTTCGTTGGGCTGCCTTTAGCTTTGATTACTGCACGCATTCACTGTGGTGTTGTTACCACAAGCTTCTGCAATGTTGCAAAATTTATTTCTGTCCAGAGTTGCATTAATATTCCCCCAAGATCTTGTATTGATGATGGGAGATTTGGTGCACTGCAAAAGTCTTCTTCAGCACATCCCAAAGATTCCCAATAGGGTTCAGGTCTGGACTCTGTGGTGGCCAATCCATGTGTGAAAATGAAGTCTCATGCTCCCTAAACCACTCTTTCACAGTTTGACCCTTCTGAAACAGATGAACATCTTTTCCACGACCACAGGATGTGTCTTCCGATAGTTATTTTAACAAATGAGAAGCTACTCACTGCATCAGTTAGGGTTAAATAACTTGTTGCCAGCTGAAACATAATCAGCAATGCAGTAATTATCCGATGACAGACTCTTTTTAACTATTTAACAATTTGCTTAGTTGTATCCAGGTGGTGACCTTTTTTGGACAGGCAGTGTTATATTGTAAAATATCAAACTTATGCTTATCTAAAAATGTATCAAATTTCATATTGTATTTTCTTGCTGTTTTGCGGCCCAAAGTGTGTCACTGCTGAAACAACATAGTAATAACTAAGAATTATATAAACGTATTAAAATAGTTATCTCCGTCTAATCTTTTGTCTCTAGGTTTTCCAATGGGTGGACAGTAGCCTTGAGCCAATAAACTATATTATCATTTGGAATCCCCTCAGTCACAAGTCCCTGCAGTTCCTAGCTGAACCATTAGATGGAAATACAGACTTTAACTTTTGACTAAGGGACTAAAACAGCAGAAGAAACCCAATATTGTTATAAATGGTAATCAACCAGTTTAGACAATGACTGCATTCTAAATGGCATACTTAAACAGTACATACTAGATACCATTCAGTATGCACTGCTCGACCATTAAAGCAGTATGCTCTGTCAGTATGCGAGTGTGCAGTATGCAACGCAGCCCATGGTTTATGTCTTGACTGTGTTGAAAGTGGAATTCAAGGTGTGTAACATTTCTTGGAATGGTGGTTCTTTGGCTGTGTTTGCTCTCACTGCTCACTCCTGTCCACTGCTCTCATAACCCCTATAATCCACTAAAAATGTACAGTGGTATCTCAGTTCTCGTCGTTAATTCGTTCGAAAAGGCTTGTCGAGAACCGAAAATAAGTACAGAGCAGATTTTTTATTTCGTAAGGAATAGTGTCAATTAATTCGTTCCAGACCCCAGAAAATCCACACTGTATAAGGCATTATATGCAATAATGGAGTTGTACAGGTGCTACCTGCTTTATTTGGTAGATTTGTTCTGACAAATCTATCCTAAGTTGTATCATGAACTGATGAGTTTGATGAGTGTTTGGTAGAGTGGGCTATGCATTATATAACAGCACCTATGATAAGTAAGTTCATGTTTTAAACACTTCCCACATTAACCTACAGTTGGCCAAAATCATTAACACAAAGCTTATTTTATAATAAAGCGTTTAAAAATCTCATGTAGCAAGTAATTAATTGAAGCAATTACTCTATCTCATAAACTAACCTTTTTAGGACCCATGAATACTTATTTGCACTAAGAATACAGTACTATAGATGTAAAAATAAAGGAAAACTTGACAAACACAATGGAAATCTTCTCTGAGCAAGGGCTGGTGTGAATCTGAATCGCTGTTTACTGAATCATGGATCATGAATTGTTGAGCAGCGCTCAACTCCTTCAAGTTTGAGAACCGGGTGGTGGGGAAACAAAGTCCCGCTGTACTTTTGTAACTAATGCAGTGGGAGGGTTTTTGACTGTGACTGTAGTTTGCATGAATTTGGTTGAATGGTCTATATATAATTTTAAACCGGATGCTTTTTGTAAAGCCTATAAATGTTTTGTAAATCCTGGTGATTTGGGAAATAGCACTGGCATTTGGAAGTGAAATAGAAAACCCATCCAGATACTGAACTGATATTCAGTTATATTTTATAACTAATTAGTCACAATGAATTCAATAGTTGCTGTTGGTATTTACAGCTAATGCAGAGTTTATGTCCTCCCTGTGTCCATGTGAGTTTACTGGTGGCACTCCGATTTCCTCACACATTCGAAAGACATGCATTAGGTTAATACATCGCTCTCAATTGGCCCAGCATGTGACTGTGAATGTGCCTGACTAGCATTGACGTAACCATGCTTATGTCGTGAATAGCCATTGATGCTGATGATGCTGATGAACTCAACAAACGTAACATATCTTACATGCATCTACCTCCCAGATATGTGCAACAAAGTCCACCACTTTTTGTCTATTGGACCATACTCTTAACAGTAATGTATTTCATGATAATAATGTCTCTCATGAGTGAAGTTCATCTGTAATTTGTGTGTATAATAATTGAAGAATCTTGTCTTCAGAATTCAGAAGATATTTGTGAATGATAACTCTAACCACCTTTAAGTAATATGTATAATCTGTTTCATTTATGCAGACAAATGACACTCTCCACCACCAGCACCAGGTTGGTCAGAACAGCCTCCTGCCCCTCCTTAATGCTGCAACTGAACCGCAAGACCAAAAGCCTGTGCTCCCCATACCTCTGGAGCAGAAGCCCCCAGTCATTGCGGCCGATCTCCTCAAGGACAGTATGAACAGTGGGAATGGTGGAATTGGAGGAGGTGGTGGTGGGGGAGGAGGTGGGGGAGGTCCGGTGGTGGTTAAGAAGGAGCCCAAATCTAAAACACCTTTCATTTGTGGCTACTGCAATAAGTCGTTTCGAGACAGCTACCACCTGCGAAGGCACGAGTCATGCCACACGGGCATCAAGATGGTGTCTCGGCCCAAGAAGGCGCCACCGGCGCCCACCATGGTGCCCATGATCTCCACTGTGCAACAGCGGGACAGCAATGGCAACCCCACTTACGTTTCTGCGGCAGGAATCTTGACAACGGGCACCACTTCGGCCTCGATTGCAGTGGGTGGGATGTCCACACTAGTCCAGCAGCAGCAGCCTAGCGTACCCAAAAAGCCTCCGAAGCCAGTCAAGAAGAATCATGGGTGCGAGATGTGTGGCAAAGCCTTCCGTGACGTCTACCATCTGAACAGGCACAAGCTTTCACACTCGGATGAGAAGCCGTTCGAGTGCCCCATCTGCCACCAGCGCTTTAAGAGGAAGGACCGCATGACCTACCATGTGCGTTCACACGATGGCGGCGTGCACAAACCCTACATCTGCTCTGTCTGTGGAAAAGGCTTCTCCAGGTAGGTGAAATGCAGTGGCGTTAGGTTTGAATAATTGCAGATCTTCAGAGGTTGTTCAGCATTGGAGGTTATGACAAGCAGAGATTTTGGTAAATGGAAAATAATGTACACACTTAAATCAAAACTCAACTGTTGTGAGAGCTTAATGGCAGTGGTTTTATTTAAAAAAACTTTATAGTAAAGGTTTCAGAATGAGACATTCATGACAACATCTTACGATGCATCGAATGCAAAAATGGGATGATGATTGCTTATTACCCCATTTAATGTAATTGCATTTTTTCAACACCAGGGGTGCAATAATATGTCGTGCTCTTGGTCACATATCCCGTTCTCGGGGAGAGTCCTTGTAATGACGTTATTTTTGTTTAGATTCTTCTACCAGAAAAGTACACACACTTTGGATTGTTACTCGTCAGGGGAAAAAAAAGGAATATTTTCACTTGGTTATTGAAGAAATTTAAGTAGCTGCTAGCTGAATCAAATATGGTTGCCAGCTCTGCTTGTTCTAAGTGACTAGGCTTGTTTTTCTATAAAATCACTTACAAATATTGGTAGTTGTGGGTTGCAGAGTTTTGGGACTTGCTTATGTAGCTTATTTGGGCTTGCTGGGACTGTGGTATCCTAGTGGTTAAGGTATTGGAATATGGACCAGAAGGTCCAGGGTTCAAATTCTCTTTTTGCCAAGCTGCCACTGTTGGGTCCTTGAGCAAGACTCATAAACCACGATTGCTTGGATTAGAAGATTATATAATTTGAAAGGCGCTCTGGGTAAGAGTGTCTGCTAAATGCTGTAAATGTACAAATGTAATACCTCCTGATTTTCTCTCTCTCTCTCTCTCTTCCCCTCGCTCTCTCTTTCCCCTCCTTTCACTCTCCCACTCTCTCGCTTATGTATCTCCAGTATCCCTGCAAGTTGGTTTTGTTCAATATTTAAAGTTAAAAGGAAAATATACATTATTATTATTTTAACTGATCATGTGGTCATTCTCTCATATTTTAGTAGTAGGTTTTTTTGGGGTTTTTTTTTGGCAATTTGCTTCTTTTGGGCTTGTTTCCTGGTTGCTTGATTCACTTGCAGGGTTTGGCAACCCTGGAATAATTTTTCCCCCCCATTATCTGATTACAAAAGTGTACGTATACTCATTGATTGGATTACTAACGACATCTGATTTTCTGCAGTTATTGGATTAAGTGCATCTAGTCACCCAGTGTTTGTGGGAATTGTACATATGCTAAAGATGTACTTAAAATCTTTGTGTTTTCCATCAACTGGATAAGGAGGAACTTTAGGGGAAAGACAACATTTTTTTTTTATGAATTCCCTAATAATACTGCTACAGTTGTTTGTGCTTTATTTCCCTAAGGGCTTCTGAGGCACATAGCAGAATTGCATTCTATTTTTGGCTCTTTGTGAGAATGTCCATAAGGATGTACTGTTGCTTTTTTTGTGATATGTTGAAATTGAGGTCTGAGATCTTTATGAATAATTGTCTTTGATACAGCAAATATATAAAGCGCTTTTGTACAGTTGGATCATCTCACTCTGGTATATTAGCCCAAGATAGCTGGGTAGACTTAAGAATAAAATATATAGTTCGTAATGTAATCTTATCTCTGTAATCTTTTTTTTCCTTTTCTTTTTAGCTTCCTTAACTTATGTAATGTATTTAGTGTGAATCTGTTCACTCACACTTTATCTCCCCCTCTGCAGGCCAGATCATCTCAGCTGTCATGTTAAGCATGTCCACTCCACAGAGCGGCCTTTCAAATGCCAAGTAACAGTAAGTGAACAGGTCTTGGTTACCATTGTTCCTATTACATTACAAAGCTCAAATTCACTGAGCTCTTTAGAACGACCCATTCTTTCCCAGTTGTTTGTGAAGGCAGACTGCATGGCTAGAATCGAGCGTGCTGGTTGTAGATGATACTTCAATATGGGGCCAGTATGAAGACATTTGGGCTAGGTGGTAGAAGGAAATAATTCTCTTTTGTAGAATTGCAACTTGTTTGGCTAACAATGCAACGACTGTATTTCAGTGTCCAGCATTGCATTACCACGTGTTTAATAAAGTAATATCTATAATATGTAATATTTAAGCACCTGCCTCGGTAGTAGTACAGTGTCCTGTTGACTCTGTACTTCAGTTCCTTTTGAGTTTGATGCAATAAAATGTATATTCTTGCATTATGCACAGGTTCTATGAAGTCATGTACATGTGTAAACCAGGGAAATATGTTTGACCTGGAGTTGAATATATAGAGAGGTGTATTCACCAAGCAATGAAAGACATTTATAATGGTAGCATGGAGTCATTCCTTTCACTCAGGCATGCTACCTTTTTTCTTATGGTCTGCCAAGTGTTGCATTGTTAACAATGTTTGAACCAAAATGGTTAATCAGCCTTCTAAAGTTGAGTTAAATCACGTGTGTTTGAGTTGGGAAATCACCATATGTAACTGAACTCTGCACATCCAGGACTGGTGGTGGTGTTTGTTCAAGTCATACCACATTGGCAAGTCTTTGTGAAATTACTTCAGAACTGGATACACTCGGGCTCGGTTCACACAGCAGGCAAAGTGACTCAGATGTGTCCAATTTTCTCACCAAAATCCATTTTTTAGGCTGGTCACGCTCTTAATGTGACCTATGTCTGACATTCGCCTGAACAGTTCATACGCGGAAACCGACGAACATTCTCAAACAAGCAATGCTTCATGTGACCCGCCTGTCCAGATTTAAAAATATCAAAACCGAGTCAACAGTGACCATGTTAAAAAGGACTATTTCCATCTATGGGATCTTTATTGGATTTCATTACGACTTATGAAAGTTGCCCAAATTGGAACTGAAAATCTCAGATTCAGCGTGGTTTTTCCATTTCTATTTTGGAGAATAGAAAACTGTATACTTGGTGTGCATCTGTTTCTTTAGCCCTAGAGCCAAGCTTATGGCACCAATAGCACTAGAAATCAGTTCATGTTTGGTTTGTTCTCAAATATTGTACTGGTCACTGTTGAATATTTACATAGTCTCCAACTATCTCTGTGTGACAGGCTTGCACGTCTGCTTTTGCCACCAAAGACCGCCTGCGCTCACACATGATCCGGCACGAGGGGAAAGTCACGTGCAACATCTGCGGCAAAATGCTCAGCGCCGCCTACATCACCAGCCACCTGAAGACACACAGCCAGGCTGGCTTCAACTGTAACAAAGGTACGACAGTCCTCGCCCCTCAATCCTCCTCTTCTACAACCTCTACCACATCCTCCTGGCCTCCAGTCGCCTCGGCTGCACCAAACCAGGACGACTCACACTCAGGTGGGCATCTCCCTCTGCTGTGGTGATGTCACTTCCTCTCTCAGATACTTTCTTTTGCCACATGGAACTCATCCCGTCTCATTTTATGATTGCTTAATCAAATCTTCTATAAGTCAACCATTTCTTGGAAGTTCCAGTTCAAAAGAGTTAATGTTTTTCTATCAGTTTTTATGTTAATTTCACATGTCCAGTGGAAAGGATGTGTTCCAGGGGTGTTTTATAGTGGTATAATCTAGATTGTAGATTATTAGTAGTGAAATCATCGGGATGTTTTTTTTAGATTTTTGCTTCATGGTTTTGTTTCTTTTATATACATTGAGTGCTCTGAAAGCACAGGCAAACTTTCTGGGAGGGGGGTGAGTTCTGCCCCACCAATCTCCCCACCTCTGAAACTACGTATAGGGTGTGGGTTGGCTTTCAGAGAAAATGAGTAGCTCAACAGTCCAGATTTATCTGGGCAAGAGACATGTAAACTGACTGAACTTAAGTATATTGAGACAATAAGGTAATAAGCACATGTGTTAGTGTTTAACAAATAAGTTTATTCTTAATGATAATAAATAATTTCTACATAGTAAAGTAGTCCCTACCTGCTCTGTCCAAAAGGAAAGCCAACAACCTACTAAAACCATGTATTTCCATTCTGTACTATACAATTTATGCATCTGCTTTAGCTCTTTCAGTCAATCTTTTAAAGTCAGCTGATTTTTTTTATTTTTATTTTCTCACCACACGAAACGGGGAATAGCCCACGTCATTCTTCTTCAGTCTCCTCATTTCTTTACTTTTTTCCTCTCTAATTCTGTCTGTCCCATCTTCATTGATTCATTCACTGTCAGTACACCTAGTAAATCAAAGCTGACCTTAGATTTGTAATGTGCATCAAACAAACTGTCTAGTGTAACAGCTTGCTCAGTTTAAAAAACGTGCCGCATTAATACAGAATTCCGTTGTATCAACTGTTGTACATGGGCTTTGATTGTGGCAGATCCACATTCTGGATTTTAGGATTGGAACCATGTGTTTGATAAGTAAATATACACCCTCTGACCACTTTATTAGGTACATCTTGCTACTACCGGGTTGGACCCCCTTATGCCTTCAGAACTGCTTTAATTCGTTGTGGCATAGATTCAACAAGGCGCTGGAAACATTCAGAGATTTTGGTCCATGTTGACATTATAGCATAGAGTTGCGGCAGATTTGTCGGCTGCACATCCATGATGTGACTCTCCCGTTCCACCACATGCCAAAGGTGCTCTTTTGGATTGGCATCAGGTGACTGTGGAGGCCATCTGAGTGCAGTGAACTCATTGTCATGTTCAAGAAACCAGTTTGAGATGATTTGAGCTTTGTGACTGGCAACGTTCTCCTGCTGCAAGTAGCCATCAGAAAATGACTCTGTGATCATAAAGGGATGGACATGGTCAGCAACAGTACTTGGGTAGGCTGTGGCAATTAAACAAAGCTCAGCTGATATTAATGGGCCCAAAGTGTGCCACGAATATATCCCCCACACCATTACACCACCACCACCAACCTGAACCGTTGATACAAGGCAGGATGGATCCATGTTTTCATGTTCTTTACACTAAATTCTGACCATACCAACTGCAGAACTCAAGACTCGTCAAATTAGGCAACGTTTTTCCAATCATCTGTCCAGTTTTGATAAGGACTTGTGAATTGTAGTGTTGCCTGTTCTTAGCTGACGAGAGTGGTACCCACTGTGCTGTAGCTCATCTGCTTCAAGGTTCGACATGTTGTGCGTTCAGAGATATTCTTCAGCATACCTCGGTTGTAACAAGTGGTTATTGGGTTGCAGTTTTCTTTCTATAAGCATGAACCAGTCTGGGCATTCTCCTCTGGCATCAAGAAGGCATTTTTGCCCAGAGAACTGCCACTGACTGGATAGTTTCAGACCATTTTCTATAAACCCTAGAGTTGGCTGTGTGTGAAAATCCCCGTAGATCATAAGTTTGAAATACTCAGACCAGCCCTTCTGGCACATTCAAAGTCACTTAAATCACCTTTCTTCCCCATTCTGATGCTTGGTTTGAACTTCGGCAGGTTGTCTTGACCATGTCTACATGCCTAAATGCATCGAGTTGCTGCCGTGTGATTGGTTGATCAGATAGTTGCGTTAATAAGCAGTTCAGCAGAAACCGGTGTAACTAATAGAGTCCGGTGAGTGTATATCTTATAAAATGTGCCTTTGCTAACATTTTTACACTCACAGATAACCAAAGTCATTTCAGTTTTCCTTTGAAAGAAACAGTAATATAAGGAGCGAACTAATCTTGGCTGCTGTGTTGAATGATGTCCATGTAGAATTCATTCTTTTTAGAAAAATCTTGCTTTTTGTGTTTATTCCAGACACTACCAATGCATGCAACTCTGCCTCTGTCACGCCGGTCACTGTCTCGGCCCCTTCCAGCACTGCCACCATGAACCGTGGAACAGTCAGCAATCCCATCACCATCTCGGCCAACACAGTGAATATTACACCAGTGAGCCTGCAGCATCCAGTCACCATCACTGCTCCGGTCAACATCGCCTCTGTCAATATCCCTGCTTCTGCATCGGCCATGAACATCGCCCACCCAGTGGCCATCACCTCGCCCATGTCCATGAACATCACCGGCCCCCTCAACATTGCCATGAGGCCTATGGAAAGCATGTCCTTCCTCTCACAGGTCCTGCCTTCCTCTCCTCCATGGTAGACCCCAATCGGCCCTTTGTTACTCATCCAACACCTTGTGTCTTACTTTAAACCCTGTTCTGGTCTTCCATCAGTAGCACAGTATGAAGAAAGTGTATGGAAGGACTTGATGTAGAAGCTCCAAGCTTAGTGTGGGTAGACTGTAGCACCAGATGAAAACAAGTGAAGATCTAGCTGGTTAGGTGGTGCTCTGTTGATCCTTTATAGGGTAAGCAGAGCCAGAACGGACGAGCGTCTAGTGAAGTAGCTTAAGAAAGGAAAATAAGTAGTAACGCATGGAGTGGAGGCCTGACATGCCATACGTATGGTGATCTCACTTTGCTAGTGCCAGGAAGTGTGTGCCAATGGCCATTCGGAGATGAGCAGATTGCCTCATCAAACAATGTGTGTGACTGGTAACGGTTTTATGAACTGTGATGACTTTTCTTTTTAGCTTGCTTATCAGTATTTCTTAGTTTATTGCATTGAATTATGTACTACAAAAGGGACAGGAGCTTCCATTTGTGGGAGATTATTTTTTTAATAACAACACTATGTATGAAAATTTGCTCTGAGGATATTCTGGTTTTACATTTATTGTAAGCCACTTAAAACTGTAGCTTTTGTCGTAGTATCTAAATCATTTCTGGTAGAAGAAAGATTGTGTTCTATTATTTTAGCTGGGACATGCTTCTGCTTGGAGGGTGTTGGACATGAAATTTGACACACGTCTTGCACTGAAAACATTTCTGATTAGTGATATTCTAAAAGCAGTATTATGACATCCAATGTTTTCAAATCTTCCGAGTTAAATACATTTACATGGATGTTGGGCCATCTAGTGGCCACCTTCACTAAAAGGTTCAAGAGCCAAACATGACCTCTATACGAATTGACTACTTTTCTCTATGTAAGGCAGTGGTTTCTACTCTTTTCAGCTGAGCAAAGCCAACGAAAGCTGGAAACATGCGTTTTGACGTGCAGTAATAAGTGGCCTATGATGCACAAGTCACAGGCCACAGGTTTAGATCTTTTATTGTAAGGATTAGGGCTGTGCACCAGTGGACCTCAGGGCCTTTGCTAAGAGAATCTCACAGTTTAGCACTTGCTTTCATACAGTCATGTGCAACACTCATATTTACCCAGTTTACACACTAAACCATATTTCTTTATTGTTTAAACCCATATGTCGTATTACTCCTAAAAGGTCTGATCTCACCCTGGGTAGATTTGTTTTATTACATTTAAGTTAATATTTTCTTTTCTCAATGATCAAATCAATCTGTTGTCTGATGTTGAGGTTTTGGTGAATTGGTATTCATCCATGACACATCTGTGCTCCAAATGTCTGCAAGTCGCTAGCAGTGAAGAACGTTCATATCCATTACTTCTGTAATCAGTAGGTATGGTGTGTGCAGTCACACCCTTGGGGTTATGGGTCTCAAATTAGGGTGAGTCTGGATAAATGTCAGTATCTGAAAGTGCTCATACTTTGGTAGTGTTGTCACAGTCGTGGGCATGAGTTGAAGGGCACAGTTGTTATTTAAAGTGCTAACTATGGCAAAATAGTAAAATGCAACTTTTTGATGATATACATTTAGTCATGTAGCAGACACCTTTATCCAGATTGACTTATAACTGATACAATCTTACAGTCCAAGCAGTTGTGGGTTCATGGACTTGCTCAAGGACCCAACAGTGGCAGCTGGTGGGATTTGAACCCTAGATGTTCCGGTCCATAGTCCAGTACCTTAGTTGTTAAGCTGCCACAGTCCCATATGATCAGCGCTGTAATGGATTTGGAAAATCACACCTGACTAGGAGTTAAACAAAGTCAGAGAGCTGCTTGATATTTGGAAGTTTTTGCTGTAACTGTCTCCCAATTTCTGTTTGTAGCAGTGTTTTCTTGCATTGCATGAACTTCCTGATGAGTCTCACAGCCCCTGAAACATTTTCCATTTTGTTCCATTGTCTTTTAGTGTTTGAAAACTGGAACTGAAAGAATGTGACTGATCTGAAGAGTTACAGTATGTTTGGGTTTAGGTTACGCTTGTGTGATATATATTTTTCCCCTCCATGGTGGCATTACCAGTGCCTGATCCAAATATGTCTGAAATGCCACATAGGAACCTGACTGTCCTGTTTACCAAATCTCTGTGAAAACTTTAGGTCTGCCTGGAGCTCTTGGGTCTTCGATTTGGAGAATGTCATCTGTGAGGAATTTAGGAATTTCTGAGGATTTGTTTCTGAAGTATTGTTCTTTTTATTTTTATGCACCAACAGTATATTTTAAAAAAATGTTAACTAGTGAGGGCAAACTATTTTCAGTTTTGCGTTGAAGAAATAAAATTAGTTTCAGTCCTTTTAAAATTTTGCGTTGATGAATTGGCAGAACCATGTGAATGCCAGTGAATGTATATCTTTGTACAAAACATTTAGCTCAGAGGATGTCGTAGTCATGTTAGATATGTGCAAGAAAAAGTAACCTTTTATAAAAACCTTTTGTATTAGAACATTAACATTGATAATTTTGTATATATGAAGAATAGGGTTTTTGGTTAGCAGAAAGGAAAAACATTCCTACATTTTTTTAAATGTATGTATGTCAAGAACAGTTATGTAAACAATGTTTTATGTGCCTTTTATTTGGGTTGACTAAATAAAAGAAAATGGTAAAACATGGACTGAATGTTATCATGACTTGACTGTGTTCATACTGGGTGATCTTTCCAAAGCAATCATTTAAAGGTATTATGTGTCCTTTTAGCCAACAAGTTACTGTAGCTCACCACATGGAAAAGAATCTCCTCCCTGTCAAGAAAGCAAAATGTCCTTTTATTATTTTGTTTTCTTCACCATTTCAGAATTCATGACTGTACCTAAAATGGAAAAGCTAATCAGCGAAAGAAAGGTCTTCCGAAATGCATAAAACATGTAACCCTTAAAATGCACTGTCTACTTTTACCTCTTAATGTTCACTCAAGCTTCAAATGAATATTAAACTAAATCAGTCAGTCACTCCCTTTTCTCACTTAATCCAGTTCCGGGTTGTGGGGGTGCCAAGATGTAACCGGCATCACAAGGTGGAAAACAACTCTAGAAGGAGCACCCGTCAACTCCTGCAGGGACACTTGACCTAATGTGTGTCTTTGGAATGTGGGAGGAAACCAGAATACCTAGAGGAAACCCGCACAAACACTGGGAGAACACAAATTCCACACATCAGGCAGTAGCCGGGCCAGGACTCGAACCCAGGTTTTTGTAACACGACAGCACTAACAGCTGCACCAACTGCTGCCCACGTTCCAGTCCTGCTTTGTCCAGTTCAGGTTGGTGGGGTCCTAAGCCACAGTACAGGGTGCAAAGTGGGAATCGACCCTGGACAGGGCAGATGTGAGCACTGGGACCCTTCGTAGAGACACCAGTTGACCAAACTCGTGTTGTTGGAATGTGGGAGAAAACCCACACAGCCCGCTGCCAAGGTCATGATTCGAAAGCCAGGTCTCTGGAGCCTGTGAGATGACAAGCACTGACCACTGTGCCACCCGCCTCACATAAGACCAAGAGATGCAACCGAATTGTAATTGTTCTTTTTCAACGTGATCAGCTGTGACCGATTAGTCTCATACAACCGACTCTGCCCCGGTCACATTTAGCCTACACTTGTGACACCCAGGACAAAATGTACTGTGGAATTTGGCAGTAGAACTATGAAGTGGCCAAATTACCACCAAAATCCATAGTACAACTGTGAAATAATTCATGGTCAGTTCATCGTCCACCAAATTTACAATTGCACTATGAAATTTCACAGTAGAACCATGAAGTGATCAAATTACCATAAAAAATTCATAGTAGAACTGTGAACTTCATGGTCAAACTGTAAATGTTCACATTAAAACTGTCAAGCAATTCACAGTTTTACTATGAAAATTCTTGACTAACATTCATTCAGAATTCATTTCATGTCTATAAGGACCTTTGAACTTGAACAGTTAATCCTTAGCCGCTCCGTGTTTGTTTCCCGGTCCCAGAGATTAGCACACGGCTCGATGGTCTGTTTAATTTTGGGTTGTTGTGTGTCTGTGATCTGCTGTATGTGCATGTCTTTTTTACTTGTTGATAAAAGCTCACAGTGCGTGTTTTAAATTGTGTTGTACCATTTATGCCCAATATTAGCCTAAGAGTGCGTTTTTAGTGCAGTGGCTTACAGTATGTATGACTTACTTGATCTGGGGTGAGTTGCAATTCACCGTCTTTGCTTGTACTTGTATCCTTGCACTACCCAGGACAAATGTACTGTGAGTTTTCATAGTAAAACTGTGAATTGCTTGACAGTTTTTAATGTGAACTTTCCATTTAACCATGGAGTTCACAGTTCTACTATGAATTTTTTGATGGTATTTGGCCACTTCATGGTTCCACTTTGAAATTTCATAGTAGGCCTACAACTGTAAACTTGGTGGACTGTGAATGGACCATGAATTATTTCACAGTTGTACTATAAATGTTGGTGGTAATTTGGCCACTTCATAGTTCTACTGTCAAATTTCACAGTACATTTTTTCCTAGGTAACCAATAACAGACTCAAAAAACTGTAATAAAGTACAATTTGAGCAATTTTGCAGTGATTTATATTTGTGTGGCCAACGCCACAAAGCTAAAGGTAGTGAGAGAACGGAGCCAGGTACAAGCCAACAGCAATTGTTTCTCTATGCTGTCATTTCTAATCTTAGGTAAGAAAATCGGAATCGGTCAAAATCAGAATCGGCCGGTCATATATTTAAAAATTCGGAATTGGCCAAGAAAATCGCAACGGTGCATCTCTACATAAAACTAATACATCAATCAAATTTACAATTTGCCTTTCATTTTTGGGGGGTCTGTATGCATCTTAAAAGTCAAAATGATGGCTTTCCATAGCAAAAATGGACACTGGTGACTGCTGCTTCTGGTCATTTTATTTTCCAAATATGCTTTTCAAGTACAACCAGTATGTTAATAAGCTGTGGGCATGCTCTCAGTACACTATTAGCAATGTGTTCTCACTTTAAATACATTTTTCACTGCTTTCGATGTTCGTACTCCACTGAAATGATTTCCATCCTGTACATACTGAAGCTCAAACTTTGCTCTTATGATCTTTCTCAGCTTGATTATGTGGGTGTGCAGATTTTGATGTTTCCAAGTACTAATGCAAGAATATAAGCAGCTTCTCTGTTGTTCTGGCTCGGTCTCTGCTGAATTACTAAGAACACAGAGCTGAATTCCTGTGGTTGAAATGAGAGTATTGGCAGTGCTGTTCATCATGACTGCAAATTCTGTCATCAGAATATCTGTGTCGTCTCATCAGCAGTTCATTCCAGGAGAATGTTACTTCACGGATAGTGATTAATTACTTTGATGAAAACAGAGAGAAAGACAGAATAAAATAGTTTATACTCATTTATTTGATGAGTCAGAATCTAATCCAAACATGGCGATGTTACTAGATGATAGTGTGTCTTTGTACCTGACCACCATGTGATGAAATTTACTTGTTAGAAAGAACACAGAAAAAAGTCATAGTAAGTATAAATGAAGGCTACAATCACTAATCATGAGGCAAACAAACTGAATCCTACAATCTTACCAGCTAGCTGAGTGCCAAGTATTAGATGTGACTAAGCCAAAGCTCATCATAGAACATGAGCTCACATCCTGTTAACTTTTTCCAGCTATTGCTACAGAGCTAATAAGTCAGACTATCAAAACTTGAACGTCAAGCCATATGGACTTTCTTCCCCATGATGCCTTTATACAAACTCTTTCAGCTTTAACATTAAACTGCTATTGATCCAATTCAGCAATTTACTAACAGATCTTAATTACAGTCAAGTGCGGTTACATATATACTTTGATTCATGAAATACACTCATCCTCCACTTTTTTAGGTGTACCTTGCTAGTACTGGGTTGGACCCCCTTTTCCCTTCAGAACTGCCCTAATTTTTTGTAGTGTTGTGGGGTTTTGTAAGACTGACAAACTACCTGCTTAATTAATCAAAAATCACTCAAGCAAAGTTAAAGTTTTCAGTGGAGAAACAATGCAAGAATTTTAGCATTAACTCATGAGCATCAGCAGCAGGACAAGTACACACTGCATGAACATTGTGGAATGCCAACATCCCCCAGGTTTACCGGCTCTTATATACTTTTTCTTTACGCAATGACATCACTTATTTTCTAATTCTGGTGAAATCTCCTCCCCTTTTTAATGTCTGCCTCGCCACTGTTATCTCCGACTCTGGGTCATCCGACTCTGAAATCGTCAAAGTCCACTGTCCAAAATCATGGCGTCAGGCCTTGGTCATTCTTTTTATATAAGTTTTATTCAGATCCTCAACTATTTACTTTATATGCCTTCATTTTATTCACTTTATGTATCTTATATAGGTCATATATTATGTGGTTTACCCATCCCTTATATGTATGTAGAGTTCCTATGAACCAGACTCATCATAGTTGTTTCACCACATGATTTGTTCTCATTAAATGTCTGTTGGTTTAAGTGTGTGTTCTCAGGAACTTCTTGGCATCTCCACTTACAAGTCATTACACACACATTAATACAGATTTAGTTTTGATCATTCTTAATCGAGACGTTCTTTTTAAGAACATCCTTGGGGAGGACAGACTGCTCTGATGAGGGCTTTTGAATCACAGGTGCATACAGCGAACATCCTTGATAAGGCTAGACAGTTCTAGATTAGAACACCCAAAGCAAAACATTCATGTTAAGGAGGGTTAATCCTTGATAAGACCATGTGGTTGAGGGAGGACATTTTACTTTTTACAGTTTGACGTTTTACCATTAAGCACTGTGATGAACAAAAGCATGAATAAAACAATTACTTTATGTAATACAACGCATAAAAAATTATATTAAATCTCTCAACAGTAGCATTGATTCAACAAGGTGCTGGAAACATTCCTCAGATATTTTGGTCCATATTGACATGAGAACATCACGCAGTTGTAGCAGATGTCTCGGCTGAACACCCATGATCCAAATATTCCATTCCACCACATTCCAGAGGTGCTCTATTGAATTGAGATCTGGAGATTGTGGAGGACATTTGAGTACAGTGAACTCATTGTCATGTTTGAGAAACCAGTTTGAGATGATTTGAGCTTTGTAACATGGTGTATTATCCTGCTGGAAGTAGCCATCAGAAGATGGACACAATACTCAGGTAGGCTGTGGCATTTAAATGATGCTCATTTGGTTTTTAGGGGACCAACGTGTGCCAAAAAAATATTCAACACACCATTACACCACCAGCACCGTGGACCATTGATACAAGGCAAGATGGATCTAGTTTTCATGTTGTTTAAGCCCAAATCCTGACCCTACCATCCGAATGTTGCAGCATAATTCAAGACTTGTCACACCAGTCAATGTTTTTCCAATCTTCTGTTGTCCAATTTTGGTGAGCCCATGAGAATTGTGGCTTCAGTTGTCTGTCCTTAGCTGATGAGAGTAGGACCTGGTGTGGTCTCCCTGCTCCTGTAGCCATTCTGCTTCAAGGTTTGACATGCTGTGAGTTCACTGATCCTCTTCTACATACCAGGATATAACGAGTAGTTATTTGAGTTGCTGTTGCCAGTCTATCAGCTTGAACCAGTCTGGCCATTCTCCTCTGATTTCAATCATCACCAAGAGATGGCTGTGTGAAAATCTCAGTAGATCAGCAGTTTCCGAAATACTCAGACCAAGCAGTCTAGCACCAACAACCGTACTACATTCAAAGTCACCTAAATCACCTTTCTTTTCAGTTCTGATGCTCGGTTTGAACTTCAGCAGCTCATCTTCACCATTGCTGTGTCTCATTTTAAGGGCTGCCTACGTGGTCTACAAAGGCGTATCCTTTGATGGCTGCTTAGACCGCGGCAAAGGCCTAAATAAAATGAGACTGCCTGCTCTACAGCGGATTTCCTGTTTGCATCACTAGCACACAATGATCCTCAGGATATGTTGGCTGGTCATGGAAAAGTAAAGCACATTTCCTGGCTGCATATGAAGGAGCTGGGAGGCTCGGTGGGTAGCACTGTCGCCTCACAGCAAGAAGGTCCTGGGTTCAATCGCAGCAGGAGCAGCCTGGGTCTTTTTTTGTGTGGAGTCTGCACATTCGTGTGGGTTTACTCTGGGTACTCCGATTTCCTTCCACAGTAAAAAAACATGCACTAGGTTAATTTATTATGCTAAATTGGCCCTACCTGATTGTTTATATATGACTAGTCTCGGTGTAACCTTGTGTCTGTCGCTGAAATGGCCATTGATGTTGATAGCGGCGTTAAATAAAACAAATAAGAAAAAAAACAAATATGGAGGACCATTCGAAATGGGACAGCCTATATACTTAAATGAACTGAGTTGCTGCCATGTGATTAGATATTTGCGTTAATGAGCACTTGAACAGGTCTACCTAATAAAATGGCTGATGTATGCATACACCGTAAATATAATACAATACTATCTAACTAGTAAATTATGTATACACATTTTAAAAAGGACCTGAACTAACTTTGCTTGTTAGTTCATGCTGGTGAGTTTTTTAATGACTGAGTATCTTTGTGTTGAGTTGGGTGCAGTGTTGTGTTACTAATCTACCCTAATCTACTAAAATCCTAATCGTAGACTGAAATGCTTAATCTCTTTTGATATTTTAGTTATAGGACTAGGTTTAACCCATATCTGGGAGAGTGGAAATACTGGGAATAGTGCTGTTTTTAGTGTGTGTCCACTAGGCAGCTGTCTTCTCCTTTGTTCCTCTGTTAGTCTGAATTTAACCTCAGTCTTTGATTCGCCCAGTATACACACACACACATACACAGACAGACGCTTCCTCGTGAGACTTGGGCATTGGGAACTACACACTTATTTAGTTACATTTAAAACTATCGGTCTTAATGTGACGTTTCTTTCCGATAAAAAGAGAAAGAAAGAAAGCCAGACGGGAGTTTATTGTGAGTGAATGGTTTTTTTTCCACGGCATACTGGAAATTTGACGCTGTGCTGCGTTCACCAGCTGCTGTCTCCGAGTAAGTACCATTGTGCATGTTTGTTATTTTTGCTGTCATTACTATTTTGAAATATAGTTCCAAATCTATTGCTGGCGAAATTACGACTGGTATGTTTGTTGTTTTCTTTTTTATTTAATCCAGTGCTGTTTTTCAGAACAGCATGTGTTGAGCTTCCTGTAGGATAACGTTTGCCCAACTCGATTGGTGCGGCCTCCCTCCATACTAGCATTGTGTTGTACGGGCACGAAAATAAACACGAACTAAGAATAAATTCAGATTTCTTATGAAACACTGTTTTTTGTTTTTTTTTAACAGACAAAGGTTGTGCATCTTAATCAGCTGCTAATATCAGTTTAAAAGGTATGTTTTTTAACGAATTCTATCACTTTATCCACAGTGTCTGGGCTAAATCCCAAACGGCTTCCCATTGGACACATAGTGCGCTAGCACAGCTTTAAAAACACAATTTCACATGCTATGTAGTGCACTTACATATGGAGTGTGGAGGCGTTTGGATTTAAACCCCTGTGCTGGTTAGGCGCTAATGCTAGCTTGTGAAGTATTCCAGTGTACTGGATCTATAATGTATTTTTATGAGGCAGAAGATGCTCAAGGGTAAAGATACTGTGATTCAAGTTATTTAATCCATCACCCATATATTTACATTTAGACATTTGGCAGACGCTCTTATCCAGAGCTACTTACAAAACGTGCAAACAGTTGGTGTCTTGATGCAAGTACTCGATTATGTACAAGCATTCATTAAGAGTCAGACGAGAAAATACTACGAGACTAACAAGCAAGTTCTCGATTTGATCCCAAAGTCACATATAATAAAAATACTAAAAGCTTGAGCGTAAGTTGAGAAATGCATATAAAGAGCAAATCTTTACAGATCTATGATGATTGAGAGGTCCAGCGTCAGAAGCTCTTTCCTGGGACGTAGAGGAGTTCTTGTCCAGAATGAGCTTCCGATGATGTTTTGCCATTCTGAATAGATATCAGAAAGGCAGGGAGAAACCTGTTTTGAAACTTGTGAGGTGGATGGAGGGAATGAAAAGTAAAGTTGAGTAATAACTGCGCAGCAGTGATGTTAGTAGCCATGGGAGTCCAGTAATTTAGAATACTACAGGTAGAACAAGGGTGGATCAAAAACAGATCTTTGAGGAAGTCCTGTAGTAATCCTATGAGGTGTTGAAAATGAATCTCACCATGCTATCGGGTAGGATCGATCTTGTATGAGGAGTACCAGGTAAGCACATGACCACTGGTGCCCAAGTTAACAAGAGTGAGATGAGAACCTGATGATTCACAGAGGCAGCAGGCAGATCCAGACAGAGAAGTACTTACAGGCACGTTGTCATTGGCTTTATGAAGTGCTTCTGGTACTCTGAGGAGAGTAGTTTCTGTATAACGACTCGTCTGGTAACCAGATTGGTTGATACCAAGGAGGTTGTTTTCTTGAAGAATGAGGACAGATGTCCAAGTGCAACATGTTCAAGGGCTTTGGACAGGCCTTGAAGTAAGGGAAACGGGTCTGCAGTTGGACATGTCAGCTGGATTGAGTGAGGGTGTCTTCAGTAAAGGTGTAACTGAAACCGTCTTGAAGAGAGAAGGAACCAGGCCAAATGTCAGTAATGTGAAGAAGCCGTTTCAGCATCAGTGGCAGTGGAAGTGCTGGGAAAGTGGGGGTGCGGGGTTAAATTTGATTCTCAGATGCATTGCATTGTGGACGATTCAGCATCGATTCACAATAGTCAGAAAAAATTATTTAAATGTCAGTAGATGACGTAATGTGGACAAATGAATGCAGTGTGGAAGTAGAGCACTATCCGGATAGTCTGTGGCGTGCACATAACACCTTGTAAGAAAAAGGTCCAGGGTTCAGTCCCAGGGTGGAGCAGTCTGGGTCCTTTCTATGTGGAGTCTGTGTCCTCCTCAGGTCCACGTGGGTTTATTCTGGGTACTCCGGTTTTCTCACACAGTCCAAAGACATGCATTAGGTTGATTGATATGCTAAGTTGGCCCGACCTGAGTGCATATATATGACTAGTCTTGACGAAACTTTTTGTATACATATAATCTTGTGTGGGTCACTGAAATGGCTGTTGATGCTGAGAGTGATATTAAATAAATCTAATAAAATGAACAAAAACAAACATAACACAGGCTCAACAGACACAAGCAAGCATTGTATAAGCCATAGGTGTAGATACCCATGTATATCTATGGTCTGAACTTACACAACTCGGAAAGAATGAAGCGAAATACAAACTCTGTCACAACTATTATTCCCAGGGATTTGTGTCTGTATTCTGTATTTGTTAAGAATGCTAACCGTACACTAGAAAACTTTGAAAAGATGCTGAAAATACTTTTAAAAGAGTAAAGTCTGACATGGTCTCACATTTAAGGACAAGCCACAGAGTTTTTAGTCACAGTCTATGATTTTGGAAAGACTGAGACCTTCCGTGGTCACTGTTTACAAGACTCCCACTAGATTCCTTTTGAGATTATTTCAAAACATTTGAAAACACACACCTAATAATAATAATAATAATAATAATAATAGTAATAATAGTAATTAAATAAATTACATTTCTATTTCATTTTGCATATTTTAATTATTTTAATTAAAAATAATTTCCCCTTACACTTTGGAGTGCAGTAATTTTGCATAGATGTCTGACAAATATACAAAATAGCCCAGATCCATTAAGAAATAAATGTAGCACAGATAAAATACTGTTTGCAATATTTGCTTAGATACCTGTAGGTCTGCATCTACTGAAGTGTAAAAATCACCTTTACCTGTACCATCCAGATACACATGTAAGTTCCCGTTTGATACTGGAAAGAGAAAGAGCGCTCACCTACTGGCTATCCATAATTTTCACATCACTGTTTTTGTGAGCTTTAAGATTTAAGCCTTATGATAATATTAAACATGTTTGATTTTTATTGGAACATCAAGACGAGAAAAAGACCGACGTAAGACAGCTAATCCTGACCACCTTACACCAAACGATTGAGATGATACAAGTGTGACCCAACTGTAGCAAGACTTTCTTGATTTTATTCTGACACTGGAAATTTGTCTGCGACGGTGAAATTGAAAAATTGTTTGTAGTAAGGATGGCAATACTGACACAGCGATCCAAACAATCTACAAGAGGTCAAAACTGAAGTCACAGAATCGCTGTGAGGAAAAAAGTGTATAGGAAAAAAAGATGAATCGATTAATAATTGAATCACAGCCCTTGTAACTGAATTGCGAGGAGCCTTTCGATTCCCACCCCATGAGAAAGAGTCTGAAGATGGCAAAGGTGTAGATGGACATCTATGGAGAGCGACAAATGAGTTTCTTCTGGTCATCACTGTATTGAGAAAGTGATGTTAATAAGCAGTGGAAGGGGAAAATGAAGGGAAAGGGGCAAAGAGTAATTTGAAATGTGAAGAGGAGTTACTGTAAGGTACTGGTTTAGTAACAGATGTCCTATTTGAATGGATTGTTATACTTTCAAGATCAGCAGAACTTAATAGTCAAGAGGATCATTTGACTGATGATTGATTGATTGAGTGAGTGCATGTGTGATACATACACACTTTCAGACCTGATATTTGTGTGTGCTGCAGTGAAATAATAGAAATGGTGATTCAGGTCCATTTGTGTTGCTTGGAGGCACCAGAATGGCTCCCGAATATGTATCCAAACTAATGAATCTGCTGCAGTGAGTGTAATAGCCGTTAGTGGATTCGGAGGGTGACTTTACTGCTATTGTACGTGACAGGAACAAAGTGTAGGTCGAACTTTTTGGATAACCTCCTTATTTACTTAATTTCCAGTTCTGTGTTCTTAGACCAAATTATAGTTACTGTAACAGAATATGGTTGGGATTACTACTGTAACGACTTTCATTCATCTGGGAAGGCTTTTCACTGACTTTCTTAACGTTTCTGCAAGGATTACCTTCAATATACTCACGAGTATTGGTTGAGCACTGATATTAGGTGATGTGGCCTGCTTGCAGCTGGCATTCCAAATCATCCCAAATGTATTGCAAGGGCTTAAGCTGGGCCAAGTTCTTCCACACCATATTTAGCAAACCATTTGTTTCTGGGTAAACTCTTTGTGCACAGGGGCTTTTGCCATGTTGAAACAGTTATTTCTTTGAACTATTGCCACAAAGTTGGGAGCACACAATTCAACACAGGGTTCGATGAAGGAAGATTTTCCTTCATTGGAACCAATGCCCATACTGAATGCTGATATAAGTTTTATTGCACTTTATAACAATATTTATTACTGGATAACAGCATATTTTTGTTTCTGTGGAAAAATGAACAGTTTATCTTCTCATAAATGGCTTCACCCTCACTGAAAATTCTCTCAGCATCTTTGTTTTCAGTCACTCAGTAGTTCCAGTTTGAGTTGCAAGTTGTAATGCAGGAAACACAGTTTCTCTGCATTTTCTCCACTATTTTTGAATATTGGTGTTGTGAGTACAGACATCAGCCAATGCCGATTATCTCAAAATGACATAATCGACTTTCCAAAACCTGATTTTGCTATCAGACTGCCATGTTGGCTGAATAGTTAAGCAATTAAATATTCCACAGAACATGGACTAAAGCAGTTGTGTGCTAATGTGTTTAAAATGTGACATCCAATGACAATGTTGTGATGAAAGTCACTGAGTTCTTTAGCATGGCCCATTTAGCTGCTAATATTTGTCTAAGAACACATGCACGCTCTAGTTAATGCACCTGTTTGCAGTGTTTGTGCCTCAGATAGCTAAATTGTAAGCAAATGTCTGTATAATAGACATACTGTATGGTGTGTGTTCTTTTGGTTTTCCTGCTTTATGTAGTTGTTCCTCAAAAATATGTGGATATTCATGCATGTGTCTGCACCACAAGGTGGCCATTGTGGCAAATATTTCGATGTCGACTTGGATGTGAAATGCAGATTATGAAATCTGTATGCATTCCACTGAGACTTACATTATGTGCCTTTCTGAAAAGTATACCACTTACTAATGGAACATGCCAGTTCTCAGAACACGTCAGTGCATCTTAATACCTGGAATCCTCATTAATGGTTAGTACTTTTTTGTATATTAAACTTGTAGATTAGAATGGATGTGGGATATTAAACTACAACCCCAAGTCAGAAAAAGGTGGGACAGAATGGAGGAAGAAAATTCACCAACAAAATCACACTTTCTTAGATTTACTTTGACTTTTATTTCATTTTAGACACTATGAATCCAAAATATTCATGTTTTGTCTGGTCAGCTTCATTTCATTTTAATAAACATCCATTCCTGCATTTCAGGCCTGCAGCACTTTCCAAAAAAGTTGGGGTATGTGCGATTTAGGGCTAGTAATGAGGTAAAAAATAAAGTTTGAAATCACATTTATTCACCTCATTACTAGCCCTAAATTGCCCTTATCCCAACAGGTGATGTCAACAGGTAATTACAATCATGATTTGTTACAAAAGCAGTATCAATGAAAGGGTGAATCTTTGAGGAGAAAAGATGGGAAGTACATCTCCAGTTTGTCAAAAATGCGAGAAGATCGGTACTCTACTGGCCTGCCTGCAGTCTTAATGTGTCCCAATAGAGAATGCATGGAGAATTTTTGAAACACAAAATGTGACAATGATGACTCATACTGTTGCACAAATTAAAAACATGTTTTCAGGAAGAATGGGTCAAAATAACACCTGAAACTTCATTACTTGGTACCCTTGATGCCACAATATCTTTTAAGTGCTGTGAGAAAGAACATTGCCAAGTGGTAAATGCTTTACAGTGGCAACTTTTTTTGGGATGTGTTGGAGGCCTGAAATGCAGCAATGGATGTATAATAACACATGAAATGAAGTCGACCAGACAAAGACATATACCATGGGTTAATACTGTCTGCAATGAAATAAAAGTCAAAGTAAAATGTGACAGTAAATGTAAGACACACTGCATTGTTGTATTTTATTTTTTATTAGCGTTTTCCATACTGTCCCAACATTTTCTGATTTTAGGGTTATAAATATTATGATTTTCATTAATTGCCGTGGCTCGTAAGTGTGCTTACTGCATGCACTCATCTTAAATAATTATCAGAGACACTGTGGGACTATCGGTAGGTCAGCTTCACTGTCTCTTGCCTGTTTCTCCTGCTGCTGAGGGAACGGATTGGCACTTCCACTAGTCCGTTACAATTTTTTGTTCATTTTCTGATCCAAAGTCAAAAATAAAAATGTAGTGTCTCACAGGCTTGTGGTCCTTGTTAAAGTCTTTCGACATTAGACCACATCTTCAGCCACAATAAAGCTCCACTTAACAAATCACTACAGAGAACCACATTATAAATTTATCAAAACATTATCTTAATGAAAGCAGTGACTTTACTGTGATTGAGTACAAGCAGCCACTGTACAGTTATATCAAGTCCAAGCTCTGTGTTGTAGGTAGTCAGTTTTTGCGTGGACGCCAAAAGGATGCATTGGACTGGTGTAGATATTATCAGAAATGTGTGGAGAAATCTAAAGGCTGCTTTCCAAAGTCTCCACAGTCAGCGTGTTTGCTTCTTGCTGCTTCTGATTTTTCTGCTTTCAACTTCCCCTTTTCCCTGCCAGTGCTTGCTTTGTTTCTTGTACATGAAAATTCTGAATAACCACCTATGTTGTACATGCGTTGTTATATTGCTCTTATACTCTAGATTATCTTGATGATGCCCCAGTTTAGACACTATTTTGCATATATCGGCTCTGAAAAATCATCCTGATTTCTTGAATGTTCATAAAGGAGCAGAGCAAGAGTGCTATCCTCAGCCAAAAGGGCTTGTGGGACTTCTAGCTGAAACCAATGTAAACACTGGGAGTAGAGGACAGGAGGAGGAGTATGGGGCTGATGTGTACTTAAGAGTCACATCAAAGGTCTGTAGCACAAAATGTTTTCTAATGGACTGTGTTATTGTTCCTCTGAGATCCATAATATGATGATAAAGAGGATATGAAAGCTGAGTGTAGAACCATTATTTTTAGGGCATGCGAGCACTTCCTCATGAAGATGCAGAAATGGACTTTGGTGCAGCAGTTGAGATACTTGAGTATTAACCAAAAGGTTGAGGGTTTGAGTCCCAGCAATGCCAAGCTGCCATACTTGGACCCTTGAATGAGTCTTCTAACCCACAGTTGGTTGCATTGCATCCATTGTAAGATTGTATCAGTTGTAAGTCTCTCTGGATAAGGGTGGCTAATTGCTGTCACATTTGGTGACTGCCCCTGGAGAACATAGGATGAAGGTGTAATGTTGCACAGGTTGCAGGGCAAGCGTGCCCTAAATGGGGTGAAATGGGGGGAAATGCTGTAATGTAAGGGAGTGTTCATGCTTGACAGGTTTATATAGATTACAGTGAACTCTTGTGCGATTGCTTTGTTAGTGTTGTTTATTTGATAAAGTGCGAACGGTGCCTTTCGAACCTTGGTGCGAACCAAACAAGCTAGCTCAGACCCCGTGAATAGGTGGATCTCGGTCTGCTTCCATACGAATTCTCATGCAATTTGATTGATGCATAAACGGACCGAAATGAGCAGTTCTAAGCAACTCTCAGGCTGTTTGAACTGGAACCTACCAATGGTGCCCTTTTTGTTTTAGCTACAAAAATGGTCAAATACGATAAACCTCTACATTATTTCCATATACGTTTATACTTAGTAAAATTAGCAGATTGATTAAATGCTCCGTTGTAAAAGATAGAAGGGGCTGCTGGCTTGTGCCTGACTCTTCACTCTCGCTCTTGTCCAAGTTTAGCTTTAGCCTCTTTGACTTTGTTTGCTTTGTCAGACTCTGCATATTCGGTGGGGTGACGCTGTTTTAAACGTCTTATTAAATCAGTTATTCTGATCTTTTTCGGAGTTGATCCTTCACGACTTATTTTTGCCATGTATGTAATCCAAACAGCACACTGCAAAAGTTTTCATGCTGGAGACATGGTTGCGTTCAAAACTAATCACTAATTCCTTAGTAGTGTCCCTAATCCATCATCAGTAATGCGGTATTTAGGGATCCTATCTAGTTGACTTGCTAAGTAGCAATCATAACACAGCCGAAACCTATAGCGCTTCCTCCTCATCATGTAAGCAAACAAACCCTTAAACATGGCTCCTAAAAAATAAACCCTCAAGTGCCTGAAACTTTGAATTATGAACTGGCTGAAGTGAATTATGAATTAGTTAGTAAAAGCACTGTACTGTTCATGTGGTTGACCAGCACAGAATCGGTTATGAGACCCCCTGAAGCCGGTCACACTAAAACCGTCCGAATCTGTTTTTTTATATATATATATATATATATATATATATATATATATATATATATAATTATTATTATTATTTTTTTGCTCCGGTAAGACATACCCCGATTTCAGTGAGTTAATCATTACTCTAAATCAGTCTCCAGAGTTACTGCATTCATAATGTGATTCTTCGTTTGATCTCACTTTATAATCCAGTTATAAAGTGTTCTGTTCTTTAATCTGACGGAGCCTTTCCCAGCTGTTACCAGACTGTTTTTAGGTTGTGGTGTACATTATGTTACCTGGCCAGCGAGCTTTACCCAGCATGCTGTTCAGTGATGTAGTTCTATTCAGAACTCAGCAGTACTCGTAGCCATGAAAAATATTATATAATTTGCTGCATATTTGTTAGAGCTGTGTTTCTGCTATGCACCGGTATGGAGGTATATGAAAAATGCATACTGTATGGGAAATTAACACCGGTGTACCGGTTGAACCGATGGGTAGCTCAGCACTACTTCCCAGGTACCTAGGTTGCCAACTATAGGGCACTTGGGGGTGGGCATGGGTATTCCACTATCCAAACAACCATCAGAATTACTGTCCATACAGTTTTATTTTAAATAAGACAATAGGCATTTGGTATCAAATTAAATAACCCATCTGTTGAAGTGTTAGCTTAAAATCTTTCACTCAGTGTGGAATGTAGAACTGCAGTGAATGACACAAGCAGGAAAAAACATGTTTAGTGTTATAGACAAAGACCTGTGAGTCCAACACCTAATCTGCATACCTTTTATACCCTGTTAAGGATTTTTATTAGCTGATCCAGATGATTTTCTGCATGCGCCACCACAATCAAAAAAGCTGTGAATGTTGCAACAAGCAAGCAAGCAATAAATGTTTAGCTTCATTGTTAACTAGAACATGGTTCAGTGACTGGTTGATGGCACCATCACAAAAATGACTAAAAAATGGCTAGTGTGATAAAACGCTATAAAGTTTAGATAAGAAAAATATTTTTCTCGTTGCTGGGTTTAAATACAATTGTGGGCAAACATGCTTTCTGACAGCGTAATGGATTTTGCCCAGTGTTGTCATTTGTCAGGTACATCAGATCAGCTGCCACAAAGTGTAAACAGAGGCCTACCCATAGTTTGTATGTCATAGTTTTTAGCAGTAGCTGTGAAATTCTGTATGTGTGTTTACATACTCTTAATAATCCGATCATAATTGGGTTTCCTCAGTTATCTGATTATGCAAGTGGTCATGTAAACAGCATATTCCCGATTTCTTAGATTGGATCAAAGTCTAGAAATCAGATTAAGAAATAAAGAGCTGAATTTTAGCCCAGTAGTCAAATTTCACAGTGCATGTATATTTTTATTTTGATTTCAGTCGGTTTTCACAGTCTGCACAGGCATGCAAGCATAACCCTATGGAGTGTAGAGCTGTTGCAGATGCAGCTAGCAAAATCAAACATGGTTGCCAGATCTGCTTATACTAAGAGACTTTGCTTCTGTACTGCTTGTTTCCAAAGACCTGATTGGTTGTTTCTCTTGAGGGATCTGGCCACACTAGAATTAAATGCAGCGCTGAAACACCATATATGCTCAAGGAAATTATTTACAGTCTAGAAGTGTGTGTATATACATTATTTGTTATATAAATAATCAAAGTAATTATTAAAGTGTGAAGTTTGTCATATCCTTCTGTGAGATTGTTGGCTGGTTAATCTGTTGAGTGTTAATCTGGTCAATTTGTGTTGTAGGTCAGAGAGATTAGTCAGTAAAATTGACAGCAAGATGTAACTTTAATCTAAAGGGAACACAAGTGATCAGCCACTCATTGAAAACGTACATGTATAGCGCTTTTCACAAAGCAGCTTTACAGAGATCCATGTCCGGCCCTCGTTTGAGGAAGCCAGTGACGACAGTGGCAAGGAAAATCTCCCTCAGATGAGAGGAAGAAACTTTGAGAGGAACCAAACTCAAAAGGGGAACCCATCCTCCCCTGGTCAATTTCAGATGGATTAATGCATGAAATGCATCTAGTTAAGTTAAAGATAAGCTTAACTAGAGAGAGATGGATAGATGGAGAGAGAGATGCCCCCCTCCCCAGAGTTGTTTTTTCTAATACATGGAACTAACAGCACCATGTGAGCTCAATCTTGCAGACTCCGGTTCCCCATTACTGTAGTAGCTTAGGAAAAAGTGCTCTGGATTCTGTTGCTAAATTTAGTGTGGTCTGAAATGCAGATTAATATACTGTTGTGAAAATAGCTATAGCTTGCATGGCTTAAGCACTGTGCTCAGTGAGCAGCTTCTAGTCTACTCTTTTGCCACAGGCATTTTCAAGGTAACATCCCAAAGTATGATCTCCTTGAGTTGTGGTCTCAAGGAGAACAAATCATTGAAGGATTTATCCTCTGTGTACTATGAATGCAATGGCCTCGATTTGGTAGAGCGAATTGTGGTGTGCTGTTGATATAAATAGCTTGCAGTATGTTCTCTTTTCAGTATGCAGTGTGCCTGTAGATCAGGTTGTTCTGTTTTTCTGTGCATTTTGTGGCATCCTGTTTCCCGTTTCCTGTTTCCAGGGGTCCAGAAACATGAGTTGGTTTTTAAAACTCCCCCGCTGAAATACCCATGCTGTGGCCTATACAGTGGCATGCAAAAGTTTGGGCGCACACCTGGTCAAAATTACTGTTACTGCGAACAGTTAAGCAAGTAGAAGATGAAATGATCTCCAAAAGGCGTAAAGTTAAAGATGAAACACACCTGTCAACGTTTTAAGCTATATCAGTGTATTATTTTGGTTTTGTACAATTTCAGAGTGAAAAAAGTATGGGAACCCTATGAAATTTGAGCACTCTGATAACTTTGACTGAGGTCTCAGACCGTAATTAGCCTGTTAGGTTTCTGGCTTGTTCACAATCATCATTAGAAAAGGCCAGGTGATGCACATGTCAAAGCTTTATAAATACCCACATTCCTCTAACCTTGTCCCAAAAACAGTAGCCATGGGTTCTTCTAAGCAGCTGCCTAGCACTGTGAAAATGAAAATGGTTGAGGCCCACAAAGCAGGAAAAGGCTACAAGATGGCACAGCGCTTTCAGGTTGTCATTTCCTCAGTTTGAAATGTCATTAAGAAATGGAAGTTAACAGAATCAGTGGAGGTCAAGATAAGGTGTGGAAGACCATTTCAGAGACAGCTGATTACAGGATTGCTAGAAAGGCAAATTAGAACCCTTGCTTGACTGCAAAAGACCTTCAAGAAGATTTAGCAGACTTGGTGCATTGTTCTAATGTTCAGTGACACCTGCAGAAATATCGTCTTCATGGGAGAGTCATCAGAAAACCTCTCCTGCTTCCTCACCACAAAATTCAGCATCAGAAGTTTGCAAAAGAGCTGAGCCTGAGGCTTGTGGACCGATGAGGTTAAAATAGAACTCTTTGGCCGCAATGAGCAAAGGAATGAAAAGGGGCACAGAATTTCATGAAAAAACACCTCTCCAACCATTAAGCATGGGGGTGGATCAATTATGCTTTGGGGTTGTGTTGCAGCCAGTGGCACAGGGAACATTTCACGGGTAGATGGAAGAATGGATTCAATGAAATTCCAGCAAATTCTGGAAGCAAACATAACACCATCTGTAATGAAGCTGAAGTTGAAAAGAGGATGGTTTCTACAAATGGATAATGATCCTAAACACGCCTCAGAATCCACTATAGACTACCTCAAATGGCGCAAGCTGAAGGTTTTACAATGGCCCTCACAGTCCCATGATCTGGACATCATTTGAAAATCTGTGGATAGACAAAAGGGCAGTGCATGCAAGACAGCCCAGGAATCTCACAGAACTGGAAGACCTTTGCAATGAAGACTGGATGAAAATCCCTCACACAAGAATGGAAATACTCTTTTGAAGATTGCCTTTTCATCTTCAACCTGCTTAACTGTTTACAGTAACAGTAATTTTGACCAGGGGTGCCCAAACTTTTGCATGCCACTGTATACAGTATATGATTCAAAGCAACATGCCAATCACAGTTTTTACCGGAGTGATTTAAACACTCTTCTCGCACTTTACTACAGTACATTGCTTTTTGCTAAATATAGCTGAGTATAAATGCACAATAAAAATGTGATTTGCTTGTTGGTCTTGATGCTGTGTGGGGCTCCATATTTGGCTATGTTCAGACTGGCAGCTCAAATTAGATTTTTGTTGAAATGTGACATGACCTGGACAGATTTTGAGCAGTCCAAATGGCTAACCACTATCGATTCTTAGATGCATCACAATGTGGATGTGTACGATTGTGCATTGTTTCATAAAAGTCAAAAATCCATTATTTAAGTGTCAATTGATAGTCTAATGTTGACGAAAGAACACAAATCCAGAACTTGAAAACACAGGCTCAGCAGACACGAACAAACGCTGTGTAAGCCATAGATGTACATGATTCCAACTCGGAAAGAGTGAAGCGAATTACAAACTGTGTCACGGGTTTTTATTTTATTTTATTTGATTATTTTTTTTATTGCCAGGGATTTGCATCCGTATTCAGTCACTCTGAGATCCAGGGCTTTCGTACTATGCTGCGCTCTTTGGAACAGCGTCCCGTCTTGAAGCTATTTCTGACCATACGCTAGGCTTTGAAAAGATTCAAAGGCTTTTAATATGCTGAAGTCTGACACCCTCTCACATCTAAAGACAAGTCAGAGGTTTTTTTTATACAAAGACTGGAGATCATGCATGGTTGCTGTTTTCAAGGCTCCCACTAGATTCCTTTGGCGACTATTTCAAACCTTTTGAAAACACACGCCTGATACAGCATAATCAGCCACACAGGCTGTAAAATATATAAAGTGCTTTGTAATGGTATTTTAAGATCAAATGAAAACACCACTTTTAATTATTTTGTGTACAGTATTACATTTCTTTATTTCAATGCTGGTGTTTTACATAATTTTTATAATTTCCCTTGTACGTTGGAGTGCAGTAATTTGCATAGAACTGTGTTTCCTTTATTTGGTCAGATATCTGTAGGTCTTACTGAACTGTAAAAATCACCTTTACCTGGAAAAAGACTTAAGACGGCTATCCTGACCCTGATTTTCTTCTGATATTGGAAATTTGTCTGCGACTTAAAGTAATTTGGTGCTGGCATTACTGACAGTGATCCAAATAATCTACAATGAGACCGGAATGGAATCTTCATAGAGTCATGGAAAAAAAATAATCCTGTATAGAAAAAAAGATCAGTGATAGACTGATTAATTGGCTGGCCGATTCATTGTGCAGATTAATGCTATTTTTAAATAATCTGTATCTTTTGATATCTGCATACATAAGGCTGATATTCAAAAATAGTGGAGAAATGCAGAGAAACTTGAATCTCCTAAACTAGGAGAAGTGAGTTACTGAAAAAGAGAAGTTGAGAGAACATTCAGTGAGGGGGGGCCATTTATGAGAAGATGAGAACTTGGTTTCCAGCACTCTAATTTGCTGCTCTTAACTGGCACTGGGATTAAAAATAAAAAGATGCTGCTACCGTGTTCTACACTAACTTTGCTTACTTATTGCAAGTATACTTACACTTTATCCCCAGAAAGATAATGATGCTGTTAACTGGCAATAAATGTTTTTAAGACCTATAAAAACTTTTACTTAACAAACTCAGTACATCAGATTGGATTTGGTGTGGCATTTACATTATTTGGCTTGTTGCTGTCAAAGATTTGCAGTGGGTGAACTCCACTATGATATAGTGATATAGTATATTAGCCTGTAGCCAGTGGAATCTCCATGTTCGGACTGATACCTGGCTATCTTTAGCCTGCTCCAAGATACTCAGAGCAGACAAGCCTGCAACACTAATATAGCAAGCAATCTGGATCTACGCAAATGGAAGTGACTACAGTCCCAACAGACAATCTGTTGTATGGTCTCTAGTTGTACAGACAAACGGTCTCTTGTCATTTGTAATGCGTAGTCTGATTTGAACTGCAGTCTGAACGTAATAGAGGTTTCAAGTTGAGTGTATTTTTATGTGGCTTACAGGAATTTCCAGATGGTGCCCTTTTAAATGAAATCAAGTTGACATTTTCTGCTGATTCTTTTTGTTTTTCAGTGTAGTCTTCAGTTTTGGTAGACATTCTATTCAGAGCCATCTCAGTGCGTTGTCACGGCATCCTGGTCCTTGAACTGAATCGTTAATTAGATGCAAACCGGCTGCAAGTTCCGAAGGGCTTTCAGATATTTTTATTATTCTGGAATAATTCTTGTGCCTCAGACATGGCTAAGCAACTGCAGCTTGATTCACAGCTTGCCTCACACACACAAAACAGACTACATATTCTCATTTTGCATCCTGTTTACATCATAAACAAGAGGTTGGCAAAGTGTGCTGAGTCCTGGCAGTGCCATGTGGGCCTGGCTTCGGCTTGGCCCAGCACATTGTTTCCCCAGAGCAGGGATTTCTGTACCCAGCACTGTGGGGAGGGGGAAGGGGAGAATGAAGTGGCTGAAGGGAGGAGGGCTGAGCATTGTAGGGAAGATGGAGCAAGCCTCAGAGTCCCACAGATTTTAGGATTAATATTTCAGCTTTCCAGTAAGGAGGAAGATAATGGACTTCTGGAAGTGGACAAGACTCAGATTTATCATGTGGAGTTTCAGTAATTGACTAGATAAGTGAAGGTAAATGTTCTGATTTGTCTGAAAAGCTTCTTTTTCCAAGAAAAAATGCTTAGTAACTAACTTGGTTTAACTAAAAATGTTTGAATATTGAGGAGAGACCAAATTTTGTCTTAGTAAATTAGTCATCAGCCTGCCATATGCCATATTTTTCATTTTATTAACTGAAAACGTTATGACCACTTGTAGATTAAACGAATGACATTACTTCATTACAGCTGTGCATGTCAAGGTCTGGGATGTATTAGACGGTAAGGGAACAGTCAATTTTTGTAATTGACCTGTTTGACGTGGCAGAAAAGCGCAGCTATAAAGATCTGATCGACTGGCCATGGGCCAAATAACTATGGCCATCAGCCAAAAAGGCAACACTTTAGGAGTCCTCTTAGCAGTGGTGAGTATCTACTAAGGAGGGATAAACCACAGACCAGCAACAGGGTGTTGGGCAGTCCAGGCTTATGGATGCATGAGAGCAACGAATACTATCCCATGCTGTTGTACTAAAAATAAACCTACCTTGGCACAAGTCACATGTAGTTTTAATGCTGATCACTGGAGGAATGTATTACATCACAGTGCATTGCATCCTGCTGAGACTGTTTAGCTACAGATCAGTCAAAGTACCAATGCAGACCCCATTCAGTCTTAAAAGCAACTACAGTGGCTATGCACGTGCCAGAACAAGACCTTGGAGCAGTTGAAGGTCTTCTGGTCCTATAATTTAATAAAAAATTGTATTCAGCAATGCATGAGATTTTCGAAAAAACAAGTATTGCTATATTGGCGGCGTAAGGTGATGAAATTAAGTCTCCTTTTCTCAATTTTCATGTCACAAGTAATAATGCTACATTGAGAGCACAGTTTCTGGGTCCTTACTATACAAAAGCAATAAAAACACACTCATTTATGTAACTGTTTTACTCAGTTATGTTTTTTATTTTGCAATTAAATAGGGTAAGTACATGCACCCAATTTTTGCAATTAAATTGTGTAAGACAAAATAATGAAATGATTGAATTGAATTTTGCATCCAATTTTGGTGAACCCAGCAAATTGTAGCCTCAATTGCTGGTTCTTAGCTGACAGTACTGGCACCCGGTGTAGTCTTCTCCTGCTGTAGCCTGCCTGCTTCAGGGTTTGACATGTTGTGTGTTCAGAGTCTCTTCTGCATACCTTTATTGTAACGAGTGGCTATTTGAGTTACTGTTGCCTTTCTATCAGCTCCAACCAGTCTGGCCATTATCCTTTGATCTCTGGCATCAACAAGGCATTCTTGCTTGGAGAACTGCCACTCGGTGTATATTTTTTTTCTGTAAATCCTGGAGATGGCTGTGTATGAAAATTCTATTATAAGATTATTTGATTTTCCTTACCTTTTGTTATGTATTTGAAATGTGCTTTTTACTACCGTATTTTTCGGACCATAAGGCGCACTTAAAATCCTTCCGTTTTCTCAAAAATCGACAGTGCGCCTTAAAATGCGGTGCGCCTAATGTATGAATTAATTCTGGTTGTGTTTTCTGACCTAGAACCGATTGTAGATGGTACACGGCGCTCATAAATCTGTCAAAATGTTTTAGCACGGCCTTGGTAGGTTACGAAGCTTATGGCCACCGTAGTGCGCAGCATAGCGGAGTAATACGGTATGTGCTTCAGCATTACGGTGTGTGCATTCATTCATTCATTTTCGAAGCGGATTTCAAACTCAACGCTATCAGTCACGCAGTACAACATGGACATAGAGCAGCTGCGAGAGAATTCAACATTAACGAATCAATGGTACGGAAGTGGAGTAAGCAAGAAGACGCCCTGCGCCAGGTAAAGACCAAACTGAGTTTCCGACGGAACTTAAGTGTTTTGTTTCATTTAATGCGTCTTATAACTTGGTGCGCTTTATGTATGAAAATAGATATGGTAGCAGTCGATCGTTGATATCGCGCCTTATAACCTGGTGCGCTTTATAGCCCGGAAAATACGGTAGTGTGTTATGGTGTATTTGACATATTTCAGTATTAAGAAACCAGAATATTGTCTGTTTTACTCAAATTAATTATATCTAGTCACCATTTAGATGTGATAAACCACGTATCTTCAGTGTACCAGCAAAAGTATTAAGACAAAATTTTAAAGGATAATATTCGATGAAACCGGCAAGATTATGATACAGAGCTATAAAGTGTAGTAAAGACTCTGGCTAGTTACAACTCTATTTACATAGCGAGAAATGGGCAGCAACGACGAGCTGTACGTCTTGAGGTTGACCCAGTGAATACTCTCTCAAAGTGGTGGCCCACTCGGGTCAAAATCTTTTCTCACAGACAGTAAACAAAACAAAAAATGTTCACGTTTGTAACATCGAATGAGCAAATACAAGCATATTGCTCTCTCTCTAGAACCCTGACTTGTTTTAACAGCATGCTGTGAACTGCCACACTGCAGATAGTGTATGTTTTGGCTCATCTGAGTACATTTTCAACTACAGATATGTGTGCTATCAGACATAGTGACTTGAATTGAAATGTGATCCACTATTCTATTTCATGATTTTCCTAAAATAGAAACCAGAGGAGACCCATGCAGTGACATGGAAAACATAAACTTTATACAGACATGAATTGAACCAGAGTTCTCTGAAACTGTGACCACAGCGCTAACCACCATTTCATATTACAGCTAATGTAGACACAGCCCATGAACAGAAATTGAAGCAGCATTTATTGAAAAGGAAACATTAAAATTTTGCACTGATATAAATATTCAGATCCTGTACTCAATATTTAGTTGAAATACATTGGGCAGTGACTACAGCCTTTAGTCTTCTTGGGTATGACCAGGTTTGCACACCTGGTTTAGGGGATTTTCTGCCATTCTTCTCTGCAGGTCCTCTCAAGGTTTGTCAGTGGACAGCTATTTTCAGGCTTAGTGTCATTCATGTTGGAAGGTGAACTTTAAAGCCTATACCAAGCACTCTGGATCAGGTTTTCATTAGGTATTTCTCTGTACATTGCTCCATTCAGCTTTTCCTCAACCCTGACCTGTCTTGCTGTCCCAGCCTCTGAAAAGCACCATGCTTCACTGTAGGGATGGTACTGGGCAGGTGATGAGCAGTGCCTTGTTTCCTCCAGACATTTAGAATTGAGGCCAAAAAGTTCAGTCTTGGTTTCATCAGATCAGAGATCAGAGGAACAGTCTTTTAGTTGCTTTTTTGCAAACACTGTGTGCTTTTGTGTGTCTTTTACTAAGTAGAGGCTTCTGTCTGGCCACTCTGCCATAAAGCCCAGATGGAGTGCTGTAGTGAGGTTTGATCTTCTGTAAGTTTGACCATTGGGTTCTTGGTCTCCTCTACCAAGGCCATTCTCCCCTGATCACTTGGTTTGGTTGGGTGGCCAGCTCCAAGAGTCCTGGTTGTTCCAAACTTCTTCCATTAAAGAATTATGCAGGCCACTGTAACCTTGGGATCTTCCGGTGCCGCAGATATTTTTTTGTAGCCTTCTCCAGATTTGTGGCTGCACATAGTCTTGTCTTCCTCATGGCTTAGTTTTTCCTCTAATATGCATTGTTAGCTGTGAGACCTTCTATAGACAGGTGTGCATCTTTCCAAATTATGTTCAATCAACTGAAATTACCACAGGTGGGCTCCAGTCAAGGTGCAGAAATGTCTCAAAGATGAGTGAGTGAGCAGGGACGTACCACTTCACGGACATGACATGAGCCAGCTCAGACCACAGAAAATGGTGCCAGTTTGCCACTAGCACACACTTTATGGGACTTGTAGGAGGATGTGTTAAAATGAGCACTTTAATGTAAACATGTTCTTACTCCGCTGTACCCTGCAATACTCTAGAACCATGAGCATGGTGGGAAAATAAGTTAACATTGATGTGTAAGTGACTTCTGGATGTGTAAATTTTCTGCAGCTAAAGTAGGATAAAACTGAAATAATTGTTATTGGTAACGGTGAAGTGAAGGCATTGGCACTGACATGGTCAAAAACCTGGGTGTCACTTTCAGCAGTGATCCTAGTTTTAGGATCTATATTAGCAATATCTGTAAAACTGCATTCTTCCATCTCAGAACTGTATCCAGCGTGCATAACATGCTCTCTCTGGCAGACAGTGAGAAACTTCTACATGCTTTTTTTTATGGTCACACCTGGATTATTGTAATGCTCTTCTTCCTGACCTCCCAAAGAGCTCCATTTCCAACCTACAGAGGGTGCAAAATGCTGCAGCAAGAATCCTGACTGGTGAAAAAAAAAGAGGAATCATATCACACCGGTCCTCAAACAGCTACACTGGTTGCCAGTATCATTTAGAATTGATTTTAAGATCCTTTTACTGGTTTTTACATGGTTTTGCTCACCAGTACCTCAGTGACATGATTGTTAAGTACGTTCCACCAAGGGCCCTCAGATCAGCTAACAGGAACATGCTGGTCGTATCGACCACCCGGCAAAAGAGTGGGAAGGTGCAACTTTTCAGAACTCTCTTCCTGATGACCTGAGGGCTCTGGACGATCTTAACATATTTAATAGGAGGGTTAAGACGCACATGTTCTAGTTGGCATATGGTAATGTTTTATCTGTTTAGATGTTATCTGCACTTTTAAATATTTCTGTTTTATTTCATTCTATATTTATATTGTTCTTTTATGTATTCTTTTGTTTTGTTTTTTTAACTATTTTTTATATATATATTTTTGATTTTACTTCTGCAAGTGTAAAGCTCTTTGTTAAATGTTGTTTGAAAAAGTGCTATTATTATTATTAAACTTGTAATTTCTATTCTCAGATGCCATATCAAGGGATTTGACACTTGACAGCCGTGTTCTACTGAATTTGACTTTGCTGGTAATTGAATTGGGAAAAGGAAATATTATTTTGATCTAACAAGTTGCTCCATCATTTTTTCTAACGACCACTCAGTGAAAAGTTGCTGCTTGGGGAGCATTAGCCTGCATGTTCTCTTTTCTTGTGATGTTTTACTAACATGTGGAAAGAGTGACTCATTAGAGGCTTTTGTTGTTGTGTTTTTGCTGGCTTTTTTCTCTGCTCTCTGTGGATGTCTTCTGGTCTTTTTCAAAGGGACAGTGAATACTCTAAATTTATGAATCTTAAACTCACTGGTAGGCATTTTGATAATCTTAGTGTTTTTTTTTTTCTTCTGTGTTTTCCATAGGTCCAGCAGACCCAATGAAGGTCAAAAGATACTGGAAACCTCATTTAAATTCTTAGGCTACAATCTCTTGGATGCCTCATTTCCTAATTGCAGCTTCTCCATTAAAGCAATATTGGATGCAGCTGAGCAAGCAAAAGAGAGGGGAAAATGCTTTCTTTTGTCCCAGTGGATTAACGTAATTCTTCAGCAATGAAAGAGCTGGCCTGAAAAGCTTTTTTGCTCTGAGACGGTTACGGAAATAAAACATTGGGAGTTTGTGCCATCGGTTTTTGTGGGTGGCATTATTGGGCAAGATGACCAGTCTGTTTCGGCGGAGCAGCAGCAATGGCAGCTCTCGAGAAGGTGGTGGTGGAGGAGGAGGAGGTGGCGGCGGCGGCGGCGGAGGAGGCGGGGGATCAGCTGCTGGAGAACTTAATAACAGTAGGCCCAATCGACAGGTGCGGCGGCTGGAGTTCAACCAGGCCATGGAGGACTTTAAGACTATGTTCCCCAGCATGGACTATGAAGTGATCGAGTGTGTGCTGCGCTCCAACAATGGTGCCGTAGATGCCACAATTGACCAGCTCCTACAGATGAGCATCGATGACAATGGGACAGATGACAGCTCAGACTCTGATGACAGCATCCCACCTGAGGTTGTAAATCCACACTTTAGACTTAACCTTTGAGGTGTACAGTTAGCACAGTGGAGCTCCTCTTACATCTTGCTAACTGTCTATTTGACATCATATTATTCTATAAAAATGTAGTGTAATTTCTGACTAATTACCTCAAAAAGCATTCACGACTTTCGTTCTGATTGGATTTCTGTTGGATGCAGTGGTGGGCAGGGGATCTGTCAACAAGTGCATGAGAAAATTATTGAATTGCTTAAAAGCAACGTTACTCAAAGAAAGATGCTAAACAGTGCGTAGTATCATTAAACGTTTCAAGGAGTTATAAAGGGCAGGGCATAAGCCTAAACACATGATCTCTGATCCCTCATGTGGCACGGCATTCGTCAATATCTAATGTAACATGGGCAAGGGATTACTTTGGCAAACCTTTGTCAAGCACTACAACATGAAGTTAAACTCTCAAATGCCACTTCCAACATTACAGTGCAAAAAAGAAGCCTTATGTCAACCATGTCCAGAAGTGGCATCTGTTTCTGGGGTTGGAGGCATCTGGGATAGATCATCACACAGTAGAAAACGTGTGACATGGTCAGATGAATCAGTATTCTAGATCTTCTTTTTCTTTTTTTTGAAGAAATGGATGGTGTGTGCTCCATACCAAAGACAAAAAGGACCATCCAGACTGTTATCAGCAACAAGTTCAAAAGCCAGACTCTGTCTTGGTATGGGGTTGTCAGTTCTACTTCTGGGAAGACTGCATTAATGCAGAACAGTGCACTAACATTTTAGAGCAACATTAGCTGGCTTTAAGACGACGTCATTTCCAGGCATGTCCATGCAAGTCAATGCAAAACAAGTGAATATATGTTTTGCTTATTCTTTAAGTTTTAGTGATAACTGCACTTTGTAGTTCTACACTTATAGACCATTTGTTTCTCTACATACTTTGTTCATCCCCTTTACTGTGTTCTCACTCTGTGCTGAGAATGATCCACCACCCAAATAGTATCTGATCTGTGGTGGTCCTGTTGGGGGTCATGTTCGTTAGAGAACAGAGTAAAAGAGATTAACAAAGTATGTAGAGAAACAGATGGACTTCAGTCTGTAATTGTAGAACTACAAAGTGATCACTAAAACCTGCCAAGGCCGATCAAATGCCTTAGTTTCCCACATGTTTTCTGTGAAAAATCGCACTTGAAGGCATGGGGAATAACTACAGCTAACAGTAAACAGTCGACTGAGTAAAAATAATTTGCTTGCCATACCAGAATGGGCAGAGTCTAAATAAAGAAATTAATAAAGCTGTGTTCAGAACACGAGGTTGGGATTGGTTGGTCAGTTACAGTGGTGGGAAAAAGTGTTTGCCCCCTTCCTGATTTCCTGTTTTTTAGGTTTGGATTTTTTTCTCCCTTAATAATAAACACCTTCATTTAAAAACTGCATTTTGTGTTTACTTATGTTGTCTTCGACTAATATTTAAATTGGTTTGATGTTCCGAAACACTTAACTGTGACAAACATGCAAACAAATAGGAAATCAGGAAGGGGCAAACACCTTTTTCCCACCACTGTAACTGATCAACCAAACCCAACCTCGTGTTCTGAACACAGCTTTATTAATTTCTTTATTTAGACTCTGCCCATTCTGGTATGGCAAGCAAATTATTTTTACTCAGTCGACTGTTGACTGTTAGCTGTAGTTATTCCCCATGCCTTCAAGTGCGAGTTTCACAGAAAACATGTGGGAAACTAAGGCATTTGATCGGCCTTGGCAGGCACACACTCTTGTGATGTTGATGTGGCGTGCCTCAGACTTGATTTGTTCTGTAGATATAGATAGCCTTGTGAACACTGAAGAGGGTTACTTTTAGACCTAGTGGGAGTCAGGAAGGTACTGGTAGTTGCTGGGGTGCTGCACTCATGGACCCTGTTTCCAGCTTGAAACATGATGCAGCTTTTCTGCTACTCCCTTCCTCACTCAGCATTGTCAGCTCAGTGCTTCTCGATCCTGGTCCTGGAATACTTCTGCTTTGCACAGTTTGGTATTCCATCCTCCTAACATATGAAGTTCAACCACTGTGGGAATCCGATGTGTTGGGAGCAGGGAAAGCACTGGTCTGCATAAGGGCTCCAGGGCTGAAATGCTTATTTATCTTACCATACATAGTCCAGTTTTTCATATTCAAATATGAATATGTTTTATTAAGTAGTTATTTGGTAATCTACTTATGTGTTATTGGGTTGTTTAAAAGCCATGATTCTAAATAATGAAAAGACAATTATCTCCTAGTTTCATAAGTCACATGAGAGCTTTGAAGGCTAATTCCATATCCTCATGTTTTGTTTCTTGTGTCATATCAGATTCTGGAGAGGACGCTTGAGCCAGACAGCTCTGATGAGGAGCCACCTCCCGTCTACTCTCCACCTACCTATGATATGCATATATACGACAGGAAATATCCCAATGCCCCTCCCACTCCTCCTCCCAGGTAATAAATGAGGAATGAAGATGCTGCAGTTATATCATAAAATGTGGTTATCTATTTTTAATATGATCATGTTAGTTTTGGTGGTTCCGGAATGAGTAAAATCACTTCTTTTTTTAAACTCTACAGGCAATCAGAATACCAAATGCTTTTATACAGTACCTGCGGTTTCTCACTGATTCCTCCTGGTGTTCAAAAATCAGATTGCCAGTAACTTATCTATGAATCCTTGTAACTGCTGTAATTTGATTCTAGTTGGAAATGTAATTAACATGGCATGAGCATACTGTTTACTGAAAAATTGCACATTTCTTGGGAATGTTCAGTAATTAAGACAGTATAAAGTAATTGTATGTAAATGGATTTTTTTCTGGTTGTTACTGTCTTTTGTTTTTAATACATGGTGGACATAATTTCTACGGCACCATTGTTTTACTGGCTTTTTGCAACAAACCTCAACACAATAACGTATTATTAATAAGTATTATAATTCCTAATGTGGTACATGTTGTGTATTATGTAAATGCATTACCTTTTGCGAACACACCCTCACATAACACCAATGTAACGTTGCAGGTTTGAAGTGCAGCCTGCTCTTGGGCAGCAGCAAACCCGAAGTTACAGGAACTGGAACCCACCGTTACTTGGCAACTTGCCTGAGGACTTTCTGCGAATTTTACCTCAGCAGTCAGACAGTATACAGGTGGAGACTGGACACGTGCCTCTTCATTCTTAAACTGTGTTAGACTCGTGCAGCTTCCATGTAAACTGTCATTTGTATTTAAAAATTGGTTAGTGTCATGCCTGTCATATCACGTCTGTCTTTTCTTGATTCAGAGCTCTCAAGGCGGTGTGAATGTGACATCTTCCTCAGCGTCAGTGCCTCAGCAGGCTGCATGTGAGGCTGGTGCGTCTACTGCCTCTGAGCAGGATCGCAAGCTCAAGCAGTACCTGGAAGATGAGCGCATTGCACTTTTTCTCCAGAATGAGGAGTTCATGAAGGAGTTACAGCGCAACCGCGAGTTTCTCATTGCTCTGGAACGAGGTGTGTAAATAAACCAGTGGTGGGTAGTAATGAAGTAAATGTAAATTGTATATCTGTACTGAAGTATTTCGATTTTGGGTGACTTTTTACTTTGACTCCACTACATTTCAAAGTCAAATATCTTACTTTTTACTCCACACATTATGCAAAATGTGTCGTTCCTTTTGTGCATAAAAACGTAATGTATAAAAGCGAAAGAAGAAAGCACACTATCAGGGTAGAGCGTGCACTTTTAACTTGTTTTGACCTGTTGGACTAACTAATCACATTAGGTTAAAATAGTGACACAAGTCTTTTTAATCTAAAATTAGTTGATTAAGCAAGACATAAATACATAAATAACGGATACATTAAGTACATTTGAAGGCAAATACATTTGTACTTTTACTGGATTAATATTTTACCTTGAGTATCTCTACTTGAATTAAAGTATATGGTGTGTGTACTTTGTCCACCACTGATATAAACACATTGTAATGCTTACATCTGAGATGCTGCTGAAGTGCTGAAGTTGCAGTGTATGAATGGCATGTGTAGTCTTGTGCAGAAGTCGGCCATTGCACAGTTCTCCGTACACCACCTAAATGATAAGTTTATTAACTCTGCGTAAATGTTTACATATATTTACATTTGTGCAGAGGTTAACTTTTTGATTTTGAAAATTGTATTTTCTTATTCATTAAATCCAAAAACATCTGCTGCTGATGTACCATACATTTTTGTTTTCATGTTAACTCACAACATACATCAACTTAGCCTGTTACAGCTTAGTCATGTACATTTTAGTACTGCCTCTACATGGGTTATTACGGTAATTCTGGCGAGGTTAGTAGCTTAAGATGTGTCTCTCTTCCCCATTCTAAGCCCTGAATGATGGAACTGTGCCCTGTTTGTTTGATTTACGATTGCTCATTCTTGTTTGATTGCCCTGACACACTACATCATTGATGTGTTTATTTGTTGCTTCTAATTAATCAAGAATTTTCTCATCTCGGCAGTATTTTTACAAGATTTTTCCCATTTATTTTTAATGCTACGCCCTATTTACATTTTTAGTCCATTTCACTGTCTACCTACCTCTGAGTCTCAGAGTTTCTCTAGGAATTAGTTTGTTTTCTAGTTTGCTTAGTACTTTGTGTATAAATGTATAACTAATTCCAATAATTTATGCTCTGAGCTCATAAAAAATGAAGTATGGTGTATCACAGGTATTGATGTTGGGCCCACTGTTTTTACTGTACGTGCTCCTACTAGCCTCAGTTATTTGTAAACATGGAATTAGTTTTCACTGGTGTTCAAATTATACACAGTTGTATATCAGCCAAACTAAGTGATGTTCTTGGTCCTAATTCAGTAACACTGAGAATTGTAGCTTGGGGTTTGATCAAAGGCACCAAGAGAGTCGTTATTTACATCTGTGCTAAACCTCAAAGATTATCCCATAACACCCAGTCCATCTATTAAAAAAAAAAAATCTTGATTCAGGCCTGTACTTTGATATGCACATTATCAACATTACTGTCATTGTTTTTATCCAACTACAGCTTGCTGACGTACAACTTGCAAAACTTCTTTTTTTAGATGCGTCCAAAATTGGTTTGTGCATTTAGAACATGATGGTTGGGCTACTGTAATGCTCTACTAACTAGATACTCTAGGAAATCTATAAACAAACTCCAGTTAGATTAGAATGCATTGATTCTGGTAAGTTGAGGCTCTGCATAGCCTTACCCCATACTAACTGAGTGAACTCGCACTGTATTACACCCCAGGATGTGTGCTTCATTCATAAGGTGCAGAACACCTTTTAGTTCATAGCATTTAGTCGTGGCAGGGGAAAGGGCATTCTTGTACATTCTATTGTGAAAATACATATAACAATAAATGATTCTGACTTTCTCTTCTTCAGAGCTCATGTTGTATAGACAGATAAAGTTCACTGCTGTTCTGGAAACTGTTCAGCGTTTAATCAAGTAAAATCAGTTTGACTGTTTGTTTCCCCCTTGTTCACCTCTATCATGACCATTTTGTCTGTTTTAGATCGCCTGAAATATGAATCGAAGAAATCCAGGTCAGGACATTCATCAGCTGGTAACTCCACTGGTAAATATCGACAAGTCACTAATCAATTTTGTGCTTTTTTGAAGATGTTTGTCATTTTTTTTTGTTTTCTAAAATTAAGGACCAAGTGCATTTTACTGATACTGCATCTCTACAGGTAACCATTATACCCCTGGGTCTTTTGAAGCATGCACTACAGTGTCAGACGAGGCTCAGTTCAGAGACAAGCTCAAGCACATGGGAAAATGTGAGATCCTGGTTCTATTTTTAAAAGAATTTGATGGAATAAAATGTCCCTCAAAATTCTGTTCAAGTCATTGCTAGCCTAAAGTGAACGTCTCTTTTACAGCAACCAGGAAGAAACTGTTTGAAATTGCCAGAGGGTTCTCAGAAAAGACAAAACGAAGAAAGTCCAGAAGAAGAACCCTATTGAGGCATCATTCGTATCCTTAAAACGGCTCATTTATTTAAGTAAAACTCTCAGTTACACATTGTTTTTTTATGTCGTTAACTGCATTTTTGCCTGTTGACCATATTCGGCATCCGTACTTATGGGCTGTGTCTGAAATGGTGTCCTAATCACCATTCCCTACATTCTACATATGATTTAGAGCACCTTTCATCTATAAGGAGTTTGTGACAGTCATAAATGACACATTGTTGTACGTTTTTCTCATTGCTGTTTGACAGCAGATGTCGCATAAACATACAAAATGTCAGTGCATGGATTAACATCATGAGATAACAGATTGTTTCTCTTAATAAAGTGCATAATGAAATGGACATTTTGCATAAAAAATGTATAATTTTGGTAATCACTTATTTTTTTGCTTTTTTCCATTTATTACAAAGTAAAGAAGGCATTATGCTGAAGTATATTTTGTCCATATCTGTGGCTGTGTAGTGCTTTATAAAGAAAAAAACTATTTATTTAGTGTCTAATACAAGCACATAAACAGAAGCTTGCTCAAAAGCAAAGAGGGTTATGCTTCTGGTCCACTCCCAAATTCCTCATTTACTTAGTCTCTTTGCAAACCTTACTTGAATGTTAAGTGTATGTGGTTTGGCACATAATCAAACCCTGTATTCCATTCTAATATATTATAAGATGGTGTTTGCCTTAATCTGTTACTCAGGCTGGGCACTGCCAACTCTACTGCCAATTTACTGGATGATGTGGAAGGAAACCCTTGCGGTAAGAACTTATTGATTTATGGGTTAATTATATATCTGTGCAAGCCTGAACAAAGAACATAAACTTACACATTAAAATGATTTCTGTGCATGACCATACACACAAGCACATATACTCGCTTTTAAATATAAGCTGTTTACATACAGTGGGGGGAAAAAAGTATTTAGTCAGCCACTGATTGTGCAAGTTCTCCTACTTAGAAATTTAAGAGAGGTCTGTAATTTTCATCATAGGTACACTTCAACTATGAAAGACAAAATGAGGAAAAAAATCCAGGAAATCACATTGTAGGATTTTTAAAGAATTTAATTGTAAATCATGGTGGAAAATAAGTATTTGGTCACCCACAAACAAGCAAGATTTCAGGCTCTCACAGACCTGTAACTTCTTATTTAAGAAGCTCTTCTGTCATCCACACATTACCTGTATTAATACACCTGGTCGACTTCGTTATCTGTATAAAACACACCGGTCCACAGCCTCAAACAGTCAGACTCCAAACTCAACCATGGCCAAGATCAAAGAGCTGTCGAAGGACACGGAAGAAAATTGTAGACCTGCACCAGGCTGGGAAGAGTGAATCTACAATAGGCAAGCAGGTTGGTGTGAATAAATCAACTGTGGGAGCAATTGTAAGAAAATGGAAGACATACAGGACCATTGATAATCTCCCTCGGTCTGGGGCTCCACGCAAGATCTCATCCCGTGGGGTCAAAATGATCATGAGAACGGTGAGCAAAAATCCCAGAACTACACGGAGGGACCTGATGAATGACCTGCAGAGAGCTGGGACCAAAGTAACAAAGGCTGCCATCAGTAACACACTACGCCGAGAGGGACTCGGATCCTGCAGTGCCAGGCGTGTCCCCCTGGCTTAAGCCAGTACATGTCCAGGCCCATCTGAAGTTTGCCCAGAGAGCATCTGGATGATCCAGAAGAGGATTGGGAGCAATCATGTAGTCAGATGAAACCAAAATAGAACTTTTTGGTAAAAAACTCAACTTATCATGTTTGGAGGAAGAAGAATGCTGAGTTGCAACCATACCTACTGTGAAGCATGGGGGTGGAAACATCATGCTTTGGGGCTGTTTTTCTGCAGAGGGGACAGGACGACTGATCCGTGTTAAGGGAAGAATGAACGGGGCCATGTATCGTGAGATTTTAAGCCAAAACTTCCTTCCATCAGTGAGAGCATTGAAGATGGAACGTGGCTGGGTCTTCCAGCATGACAATGATCCCAAACACACTGCTCGGGCAACAAAGGAGTGGCTCCGTACAAAGCACTTCAAGGTCATGGAGTGGCCTAGCCAGTCTCCAGACTTCAACCCCATAGAAAATTGGTGGAGGGAGGTTAAAGTCCCTGTTGCCCCAAAACATCACTGCTCTAGAGGAGATCTGCATGAATGATGAATGGGCCAAAATACCAGCTACAGTGTGTGCAAACCTGCTGAAGACTTACAGAAAACGTTTGACTTTCTTACAAACTATTGAGTTGAACTTTTGTTATTGACCAAATACTTATTTTCAACAATTAAATTATTTAAAAATCCTACCATGTGATTTCCTGGATGTTTTTTTTTTTTTTTTCTCATTTTGTCTCTCATAGTTGAAGTGTACCTATGATGAAAATTACAGACCTCTCATCTTTCTAAGTAGGAGAACTTACACAATCAGTGGCTGATTAAATACTTTTTTGACTCATTGTATACTGATTTTCCATTACCAGTTTATTTGTGTGCTCACTTACTTTCTCAATTATATTAGAGGAAGAGAGTCAACTCAGAAGACTGGCAACACAGGAAGAAGAGCGGCCTCACAAGGAAGCACTTTCATGGTAAGAATATGGCCTATGGAGTAATTCTTTTTGACTTGGTAAATCAGCACTGATAAATTGTATTAGTACGTATAATAGGAAAATCACCAGAAGTTTGAAATCTTCTGTACAGAATTTTGACACGAGTCATTGCATTTCAGATCATCCTGGAGTATCTGAAGTTTCTGTGGTGATGGCAGACTGACCCATAGCAGGTGGCTGTGTGGTTCAAATACACAATTTTGGAATGAGCCAGTCCTTCCAGACTCTGCCCATCAGGCTCCTCCCATGTTGCCTCAGCACACTCAGGCTCCTTCCACACAGGATAGGACAGAGGAATTTGTAAGCAGCATTGGAATGAGTCTGATTATTATCTGCATTATATTAACTGTGTAATAACTATTTGTTAATATATGATTTTCATATGTAAAACTGAACAGAGACAGTATTCCTTTCTTTATTTCCTTTAATAATCTTGTGTTATGAAGAAATATATTGATTTACAATAATTTACTTTAGATATATTTTCTCTTGATTATTTATGTTTTGAGCAGCATTTGTCTTACTAATACGTTTGGTTTTTTTTATATCTGTGCAAAAGATTTCAAATTAGTTATTGGTTAGAGGATGTAAAGCATTACCCTGAAAGTTTTTTTTTTGTTTTTGTTTTTTAACAATGTCCAAGATTCCAGATTGTACACACATGAAATGTGAAATATAATAACAGTGACGTCAGGTTATTTACTCTAAACATTTGGTTACTGAATCCATTCCTGGTACCACCAGAATGCCTTTTGTACTCTTTTGTCTGCCTGGATGTCAAGTCTGAAATTACCAGTAGGTTATTTTTATGCCTATATAATAATGGCAATTTCATCCAATGAAAATGCCATTTTGTTCCACTGAGCACTAAGCACTGTCATGCTCAGTTTATTGTGCTCTTTCAGTGCTTACACAACTTTTATTGGCAGAATGTACATTTCTAAGATATGTAAACATTTGAAAGGTCAACAGTCTGTTAGTGAACTCGGCTCTGCTTGTACTGCCACAGTAGTTTCTCTTTTGACATCTTTCTGAAAGAAACCACATTTTCATTTAGTCAGTAAGTTCTGACTTTATAGAATAACTTGGATTATTCTGATGAGTTTTGGATAAGTAAATGATGTATACGTTGTTTAAGTGCACACACCTTAAACCATTGACCGTTTGACTGGGGTTGGGTATCGAAATCCGGTTCGGAACTGGATCCAAAACTCAAAGATCCGGGTACTCATTGAGAAAACAGAATTTCGATTCAACTTATCGGTTCCTACTAACGCCTTCCATCCTTCAAATACACGGCTGCGATTAGTGCAAAAATACGTCTGTATTAAGTAAGCATCTATCTGCCAGGTCGTCATGTAATCGCGTACATCATCACATAGTTTTATTGTCATACATTGCGCTGGAGCTTAAGCGGAAGATGGACGCTCAGAAGCGCTCAACAGCTTGGCTACGCTTTGAGAGCAAAAAGGAAAGACTAAATGCCAAATCTATCTGTTGTAAAGGAGGTGACGAAATATCTAAGACACCAGAATGATATTGAGCTTCAACAATGAACCTGCAAATGCTGCGTTAGCTGGAAGAGTCTGAAGCTTAATGTGAACAAAGCTTAGCGTGGTTTAATGTTCTAAAATGGTGAGCTAGGAAATCCAAACTTCTGTTACTACTGGTTATACTGCAAGTCCATCTCTACTGCTGAAATGACAAACCTGTGGTCCAAAAGCAACGTAATCATTTTACATGAAGCTTTTTTTCTTCCCATTAAATCTATTAGGCCATAAATAAAATGCTTAACGTGAAAATGATTTCTTTCCCTTTTGGACCCCATGTTTGCCATTTCAGCAGTATAGAGTACCTATGACCAGTAATAATTGAGAGAAGTTCGGTGTTCCTAAGTCACTGCTTTAATACATTAAGCCACGTTAAGTTTTTTACTTGACAGGTGTCAAATGGAAAGGGAATATCTAAAAGTAAAATGATCACGTTTGAAGCTGAAATATTCACAAAAATTAAGATTATTTACACCTAAACAATTGGTGCAGTTTTTCACCATTATGGAATCGATAAAATGACTGGGCTATTTTATTGTTTTGAGCAGTGTGGTTTTGTTAAAGTGATGTCTATGGATGACACCCGTGTTATTTTGTATTAGCTCAGTGTGATAATAGCAGTGTGTTCTAAGACGTTTTTGGTTCTCTAAAGAAAGAATGATTTGTGCTACAGCACATGGATTTGGGCGTATTTAGCATCAGTGCCAAGAATGCAATTGGACAGCAAGGACATCACTTGTAGCCTTCAGCAGTTTGTTAGCAAATTTATGTTAAAATAATTTGACCTGGAATATGGAAAGTAGCTTCTACATAGTGTCATTTGAAAACGCTTGTAGCATGTTTCAGGAAATGCACCAGACTTAGATGCATTATTTTTTTTTTTCATAGCATTAACTTTCAGTGTTCCTTGTCATGATATCATTGTACCAGTGGATGTTTTGTTGTTACTCTTTGTATAATTAAATGTATTGTGTGACTATAAATTCACATTAACATATTACCATCAATAGTAGTTTGTCTCCCACATGGCCTTTTCACTCTAGCACATTTAATCTCTCAGGGAAATTGATCTCATGTAACCATTTGGTACAAGCACAACTTGAATGGACTTAGAGAGCAAAACGGAGTTGTCTGAAAATTTCATGTAGCACGTTCAGATACGCTCTGTAATGCAATAAAAGCTGTGTCTAACCAAAACATTTTTTACAACTTAATGATGGACTTTAAAGACCTCTTTGGATGTTTGTTTTCCTTTTCATTTTGGCATGATCTAAAAAATTTTTCATAGCCAACATGCAACAGTGGTTGATGGCTAAAAGCTGTACAGTGCTGGTGATGGAATGTGATTTTAATTATCGTGGTGGTGATGGAATGTGACTTTAAATGTTTGACCTTTAATCAGATCGGATGGATTATATTTTGACATGCCATTAGTTATGAATGGGTATAACCCTTACTGATTTTGTTTGTAGAGATTAATTTATTTCCTAGGACTGAGACTGTCATCCCCAATAATAAGTGTAATGGTGTTGTAGCAGGTCATACTCTCAACACTGTTACCAGGTTAAATATTTCCTCCAGTGATGCTTATTAGGTTTTGAAATAAGTAATAAAATTATTAAATGTTACATTGTGGTTATGTTTCAAATTTGTTTGGTAAAGTACAGTACGTCTAGGACAGCAAGTAATCACGCATAGTGTCAGTACATTGCATGACCAATAGGCGGCAGTGCAATCTCAATCTGTTCATTTCCTTTTTAAGTGTGCTGGGAACCGTTTCAACCACTGTATAGAAATTAAATTAAGTAATTATTAAATAATTTAGTGTCTGAGAGAAACTTGATACAATTTGAGTCTAGTATAATTTATTACCCACTATAATTAACATAAGTCAATAGTGGCCTAGTTATTTTGTAAAGTTTTATGTACTATGTAAAATGAGAGGTTTTCAGTTTGTTTTTGCTATATTAGATAATATTCTTAAATGCATTCAGGGCAGTTAATTAAGTTTTAAGATTAGTTATTTTAAAAAAGCATTGTGTTCATTTTATTATTACTGTATTATTATTAGTAATATTATTAGCTTTAGCAAGGTTGTATGTCATAATGGAACATATACAGTGGTGTTTGTAAGTTTGTGGATCCTTTAGAGTTTTTTGCAATAGATGACCTAACACAAAATCAGTTATTTACTCAAGTAACAAAAGTAGATCTAAGAAGTAAGGGGAAGAAAGGTAATTTAAGTGACTTTGAACGTGGCATGGTTGTCGGTGCTGATCTACTGGGATTTTCAAACACGGTCATCTCTAGGGTTTACAGCAAATGGTTTGAAAAAGAGAAAATATCCAGTGAGTGGCAGTTCTCTGGTCGAAAATGCTTTGTTGATGCCAGAAGACAATGGATATAGTTGGTTTGAGCTGATAGAAAGGAAACAGTAACTCAAATAACTGCTTGTTACACCCAAGGTATGCAGAAGAGCAACTGAATGCACAACGTCAAACCTTGAAGCAGATGGGCTGCAGCAGCAGAAGACCACACCTGCCAAATAAGAACGGGCAACTGAGGCTACAGTTTGTACTGAGTCACCAAAATTGGACAGAAAAAGATTGAAAAAACATGATTTTTGGATGGTGGGGTCTGGATTTGCTGTGAACAACATGAGAGCATGGATCCAGCTCCCTTTGTATCAACGGTTCAGCATGCTGGTGGTGAAATGGTCTGGAGAATATATTATTGGCACAATTTGGGCCCCTTAATACCAATCAAGCATTGTTTAAATGCTATAACCTACCCGAGTATTGTTGCTGATCATATCAATCCCTTTATGATACCAGTGTACCATTGTTTAATATATGCCATGAAGAAGTAAAGCAGATCTAAAGGCAAAAGGTGAAGATGAACAGAATTGTCAAATATTTCAATAAAACCGTGTGAGGGAATCATTGGCACAACTGGAAATTCTTATGAACTAACTGTAACTGAAGCATTCATTTTAAAGTTCACCTGAGTGTTTGAGAAATCATGGTCAAATTTACAATGTGACATCACCTTTATGTCAACAAATTGTTGGGAAGCCTTTCAAAAGGAACTGGGTTCTTTGGTCAGGTTAGACAAAAACATTGCCTTTTCACAATGCACACTCAAGTATGAAAAGGTTTAGCAGAAAAAGAAAGATGGTAATACAGCATAGAACATAATCCCGACTGTTAAGTATGGTAGAGTACCTGTGATATGAAACTAAACCACACTGAAAACCTGGGTGAGCTAAGAGTAGTCGAGTCGAGCCGTGTCGAGCTGGTGCCAAGTGGTGGAAATGGGCCATAAGACCTTGGAGGACCCTGGAGCTGTTACTGGTGCAGAAATAAAACCAGTATCCGTTAAACTCTTGTCAGTCATCCAGTAATTCCGATTAACTTAATTTATTTATCCATTACGTTGGTATGCCATTTTAACACTGCATGTCACTCACATGCTACTGTATAGAAATTACATTGCTAAAATAATGAAAGAGACCTTTATTTCCCATAGTCTTCACACAGGTGACATTCTAAATAATTTGTTATAAACGACGTTGAATAAAAGCTGATGTAATGTAGCAAACACACAGTGCCTGGGGGAATAGCACAGAATCAGAAGCTCAAAAAAGTTAATGCAGATGTTGAAAAGCTCTACACATCATATAAAATCTCATCAAAGATGCGTGTGCATGTACAATGACATATTAGTTGAACATTAAATATAAAATTTCGAGTTTAACGCGTTGTTCCGCGAAAGGAAGCCCAACCACAAAAGATCCGATTCTCAGTTATCAGACTTTGAGAATACGGAGGCGACTCCGGGGTTTGAGTCGATTCCACACAGTGAAACAGATTTGGGTCACGTCCACAAACAAATAGAGGGAGGGTGGAACTGCACACAAACTTTTGGACGCGAACGCCACGTCAGGGAAGAGGCGTTCTTTGCAGTTTGACACTATTGGTAAATATTTTTATGTAAAAATGAATACTTTTCATTAACTACGAGGTGTTTATCATAAATGGATTGGGATTTACAGTAAACCATTTTGCAACGCTGACATTACATAGGTTGTTCAAAAATCGAGTAACCGATTTCCAGGATTAACTTAATTGATACTGAATCCAAAGTCTGCGGAATCGAGCTCGTTGATACATAATTGGGAAAAATACGACGGTATTCTCAACACGTGTATTTCCTCACGTTCGGGAGCTCTGAATCATCACAGTAATGATGTGTCAGTCGCGACCGATCCGGCTCTAAGAGCTGGCTCTTTGAAATGAACGACGGGAGCCGGTTCCTGATTGTGAGCCGATATTGTACATTCCGACACATTGCTGCTTATTGCACTTCTTGTTAGATGCTAAACTACATTTCGCTGCGTTTACTTGTACATGTGTAATGACAATAAAGATGACAATAAAGTTGAATCTAATCAAAAAAATTTTTTTTAAATTTAAAAATAGAAAATAATATTAATTATATATATATATATATATATATATATATATATATATATATATATATATATATATTATACACACACACACACACACACACACATACATATATATATATATATATATATATATATATATATATATATATATTATATATTATATATATATAATATATATGTATGATGTATAGAATCCCCCTCAGAGAGAAACAGGTCAGATCATAACAGAAAGGAGAAGCAGGATCAGCCCCTCAAGATGAGATCCTTGGTTTTTCTTGAATGCCAATCTTCATTTAAAAAACTGTAACCTGGATGCTGCTTTTTTTTGCACATTTTTATTTCTATTTTGTTTTTGTTGAGTGATGCTTTGTTGATTATGTCTTGTTTCCCTGTATATAGTTGCAAATTTACACATAATGCACATAATCAGAGACCTGAGACCAGATTATACCTGTAATTGAGATGGGTCTTCGTTTTTGTATTTTATTTACTGTGTTCCATTGTGAGTATATAAATAAAAACCATATTAACAATACAAACATTGGATATTAATGTGTTTTTTTACATTCATTAGTAATTTCATTTTTTTACACATAATGTGGTAATAAAAAATTAAGCTCCAAAAAATCTAAAGAGCCACTTGGGAGCCGAAAGAGCCGGCTGTTTTTAGTGAGCCGAGCCAAAAGAGCCGGCTCTCCCTGAAAAGAACCGAAATTCCCATCACTGCATCTCAGATATTCCGAACGAATCAGGGGAGGGCACAAACGGTGTAGCTGACGTGAATACGTGCTTGTAGTAGACCCGCCTACCACAGAGCGTCCATTATAATACAGTGTATAGAGGCGTAGGCGCTTCAGAACTGCTGCAGGACGGGACATATTTGTGTTCGAGCTTTGTTTGCTTTTCCAGTGTTTAGCTTTTAGTTTTGTTTCAGCGAGCGCTTACTCATACCATCTCGGTGGATACAGCTAGCCCGGTGTTTAGTTGTCTGTGTTAGACGTCGGTAGATGTGTTAAGGTAACGTAAGCTAGCACCTTCCAGCCAGAGAGATTTCACTCCATCTTTCATTACTTTCCATCTTTAACAGTAGTCGTAGTTTAAAAAAACAGACGCAGTTTCGATTTAGATGGCAAGCTTTCCAGATTTTGTCAACGAAAATGAAATAGGTGAGTATACTTGCTTCTCAATGACGCGGATTATTACAGGGAGATGTTTGAATATGGGTGGCAGCGTGGATGGGGGAAGGGACTATTTGGTTGGATCGCGTTGACTCTCGTAACCTCCCATAAGTAATTAACTTGTACGTAAACGTTTACTTTTTTAACGCTCGTTTTACGTGACCGATGTACTTATTTACACTTTGTATGCCTGTTTGTATTAGGTTCTGTGTTGAGTACTAACATCGACCATATTGGGCTATCATATTAGTAAGCGCGGGTCTAGCAGCTCACAGCCTTTTATAAATATAAGCACTTTCAAACGGTTAAATTCTAACGGTCAGTGAGGCGTTAATGTTCTCCTGTTGCAGGACTAGATCTGGTGATACAACCCGTGTAACGGTGCATGTTATATTTTTAACGTTAACTTGAAATTCGATTTTGTGTCCTAAATAAATAGACACTAACCCTGTCCCAATAAGTGTTAAGCAACTAACTAAGCAAATACATTGGAGTTCGGGTCGGCAGCGCCATATTGTCAGGAACACCAACTTTTGTTTATTGGCAACATGCCTAAGCGATATTATTATGATAAACGTAACTACGATATAAAAAAAGGCCTTCTTAACGTTGTTCCGTACGTAGACGTAGATGTGATTTACAATTCAAATTAAACATGTCCCATAGAAATGAATGGCTGAATGTTCAGAAATTCAAATGTTAGCTGACAGAAGTAAAATATTTAACTGAAATCGATTATGTCGCCCAGTCTCAGACGCAGCAAAAGTTTTCAGACACGCCTTCCATACATACACGTGCACAATTTTAGCTCTTTTCAAGCACTGTGTAGTTCCTGCAGGAAATGCAAGTTTTGTTACGTAAATAAATTTTGTTTAATGTTTTACACTGGTCATTTATGTATGACAGGTTTATTTGCTTCTCATTGTTCTTTTGGTTCTCTCATCTGCCCGTTTCCTTTTGCACTTCTTTCAAGTAGGTAAAGCAAACAATTGTGCACCATTTGCGAGTTTCTTCCATGTATGTTTGTGTGAACCACATTGGCCAAGCTTTTATGTGACAATAATTAAGGCACCTGGAACTAGTAAACAAAGCAGGTGATCCTTCAAGGAAGTCTTCTTGCCCCTACTCGTAAACACGTGATGTCAACTTCATATTGTCTGTTGACTCATGCCACATGCGGAAGCTTGTAGGCAATCATTAACTGAAATCTGCCATTGCTCTTATCTTTACTATCAGATCATCAAGTTGATGACTTGCTCACACTCACATTAAATTTGTAAACATGATCCTTCTGCACTGGTTCCAAAATGTGGTCATCTGTTGATGGAGCACATCAAAACCAGATATTGGCTTTTAGTGCTGCGTTTTTATGAGGAAAAATTGGCACCATCTGAGCAGTGAAGCAAAATCAGATCTCCTGTTGCCAGTTGGTTAATCTTAAAACGATTCAGTTTCACCCCTTTAACAGCAGATTAAGGTTCAGGACCTGAAAACAAGTCTTTATCGTCCCTGATGTAAAACTGTGGATGTGGTTTATTATGATGACATGTTTTATAATTCTGTACAATGCTAGAAACTGGTATGAAAGTTTCCACTATAAAATTAGTGTAGCATTTAGTGGATGCCCTTATGCAGAGCGACTTGTACAGTCCAAGCAATTGTGGGTTAAGGGTCTTGCTCCAGGACCCAACAGTGGTAGCTTGGCAGAGGTGGGATTTGAACCCTTGACCTTCTGGTCCATAGTCCAGTACCTTATCCGCTAGGCTACCACAGTCCCATTTTAAAATATTTTGTATATTTGATTGCTGTAAAAGGATGGCGTGGTTGCACAGTGGTTAGTGCGGACGCCTCCATTAAAAAAAACCTGGGTTTGAGGCCAGGCTACTGGGTGTGAGGAGTTTGCATGTTCTCCCAGTGTCTTTATGGGTTTGCTGTAGGTACTCTGGTTTCCTGCCGCATTCCATAGACATGCCTTCGGTCAGCTGGACTCTCTAGTCTTCCAGTGTGATTGAATGTGTGTGTGCATGAGCCCTGCAATGGACATGTGCTCCTTTTTTGTGTATGGAAAAATTTTCACGATTGTTTGTCATCAATTATAAGCCGCAGATCTTGTCGTTAAAAACTTCGTGACATAATTTAATGGGGAAACCATGGCTGCTTTTGTGTGAGCTAAGCATGCTGATCTTTGTCTGTTGTTCAGGAGAAGAACATGTTGAATTTCACCAAGTGTTCCAGGTATTATGTTATTAAATACCTGCTTATCCTTTTCTAGCTAAAGCCAAGTTCATAGGAGAACTGTTAGCTCCTGTGGCTCCCTTTGACCAGAAGTCTGGACAGGAAACGTGGACTGTGGCTTTTGCTCCTGATGGTTCCTATTTTGCTTGGTCTCAAGGGCATCGCATAGTACGGCTTGTACCATGGAAAAAATGCATAACCAACTTGTAAGTATATTCAATATGTTACAATGTAATGTTTGTTTGTAATTCATTGTTGAACTATTCTTGTCTTTTCAGCCTAATTTCTGTGTGCATTTGTAGCTTATGGGTGACGTATCTCCCTGAAGTATGTTTTCTTTAAAGTTTTGTTTCATTTTAAGAGACTGTGGCCACATTGGTAATTATCCAAGCACTACTGAAGTTGTATTAGATAACAGGTTTGACAACTGCTGGAATACTTATTTAACTGTAGTTAAAAAGCATGGAGTTTGGCGCATACATGGGCGCTGTTCATTAAACATTTGTATAAAAGTACTGCCTGGTTTAACACGTTACTCCTCATTTCCACTTACTCAGTGATTCCAAGGAATGCAGTACCCAGACTAAACAGCATAGTGTGTTTTTATTTACTGGTGCTGTTTTACAGTCATCGTTTGAGTGCCTTATGGTTAGAGGTATTGGATTAACCAAACAACTTTGCATTTAAAGTGTCAGTCTGTTAGTACTGTTCTTAAAGGGTATTCTGTTGTTGTCAAATGCACTTATCTTCTCACGTTAGATTGTTTGAGTGTACTTAACAGAAGACACAATCAGTTACTGATAAACTCTAGGTTATGCAGTAATTTATCAGCACAAAGCAAAACAGCCTTTATTGAATAGGGGCTATACAATGTGAGCTTTGGAGAGCACTATGTACTACAAGAGGTCATGTGTAGATGATAACAATACCTCTGATCCCCTTTATTTTAAGGATCACCTTAAATCCAGGTTTTGATTTGATTCATGTAGCAAGATATAATTCATCACTAATTACTTAACTAGTTTTAACCTAGAAAACAAGGCAACTGCTTTGTTACACACTTCTGGGCACATGGGACATGTGTCATCAGCTGGTTTTCCAAAGCTCTTGTCATTTCTCAGCACAATAACCCCTTGTGATATTTGTGAATTCTGCTCTGACTCAGTCTGATGAACAAATGTTCACTATTCTGCCCCTGATCACTGAAAGTTCATTAGCAATTAAAGGGAAGATGAAGAAACTCATGACACACTTGCTTGTTGGTCTAATGGCTGTTCTCATCTGCTGTTCTTTAACACATCCTCAGTTTATAAAAATGGCAAGTGTACAGAAAACTACAAAGAACCTCGGAGTTAAGCTACGCATGTTAAACTCGACTAATAAACAGCTTCGTCAGTAAGAAATGGATGTTAGTGGAAGGTCAAAGACTTAAAAATGCAGCACCGTCACCTTTAGCATATATCTTATCTTGGCTAAATTCCAGCACCGCTCTTGCTCAGAGATTCTTGTCAAACCAAATGCCTATGTGTTTTATGTACTTCCTTTTACACACTTTATGTACTTTTCTTAGCTCTATGAAGAAGGAAGATCGTGTAAATGGTGCAGGGACCAGGCATTCAGCTAGGCAGGGTAGCGACAGTGCTGTGGTTTCTGCCGAACCCCGAGAGCACACCATCGACTGTGGTGACATCGTGTGGGGACTGGCTTTTGGCTCCTCAGTACCCGAGAAGCAGAGTCGTTGTGTAAACATTGAATGGCACCGCTTCAAATTCGGCCAAGATCAACTGCTGCTGGCCACAGGCCTCAACAATGGCCGCATCAAGATCTGGGACGTGTATACAGGTGAGTCTCAGTGAGAAATCTGCAGTTGATTGGATAAGCATTCCAAACGTTCTGTTGACACCTGGCTGATTTTTCTTATTTATTTCAATGATCATTTTCATGCGATGTTCTAAATGTTATAATTCCCGACATTGTACGTGTTTATACAAAGGTTGCATCACTTAACATCCTTGCAGTGATGGTGCAGGTCTTAGCCAATACTGGTACACTATAGGATCCTATATAGCTCTGTAACATAAAGTGGACGTTAACGTATACCTTGTGTACATACAAATTGTGTTTCTTTTATAATTCAAAGGTGTATAAATGCTGTTCAAATTTTTAAGCAACATAAACAAACCACACAGCATTCTCAACTATCGCCACCTCCTACGCACCCATGTGCAACGAGTCCAGCAAAAAATTAAATAAAAAAAACCCAAGTATCAAATTCAAAAGCACACCAGATACTAATTACTTGTTAAATGTGTTTTTCCAAAGATTCAGCTTTTTACTGAAATGTATGCTTATTTGTATAGTTTTTTAAAAAATTGTATTAAATTGGAGAACTGCAAAATGGAAGCATTTTCACTGGACATTTGGCATCACATGCAGACACAATTGACTGTGTCTAATGGAGGGTGGTCTGGTCTGTAGCGTGGCCTCCCACCAGGGGAGGGTTTGCGCCATTTTTTTTTTTTCCTCTTGACTAGTCTTGAAAGTAAAAAAAAAAAAATCCACAATTTCTTTTTAAACTCTGGACCTGTGCACATCAACATTTAGAATCAAAAGCTGTTCTCACATGTTTCCTGCCCTGGTTTGAGTTATAGTGGTTTGAGAATTCAGGTAGTGGGATTCACTTTTCCCAATTATTGTGTGTGGAAAATGATTTACATCAAGGGTGTCCATATGTCCCGCCTCTGTTGTTTTTTATTTTTAAACACTCTGCTGTTAAGGTTTTTTTGGTGAGCACTGAGTGTCGCTATTATGCAAAAATGACACTGCCCCCATGTCATTTATCAGTCCAAGCAATTGTGGATTAAGGGTCTTGCCCAAGGACCCAACAGTGGCAGCTTGGCAGAGGTGGGAGCCCATTTTAGTATTGCCACGCTTTTGTCTAGACATGGTGGCACCAAAGAGACAAAGTAGAAGGTGTCTGCAGAACATTTTGGGCACTTTTCTCAAAATGCATGCTGTTATTATTTATTGGCAAGTATGTGACCGGTGACTCCGTTCTATGTTTAGTCCCTGGTAAGAAACGTTTGGACACCCCTGACTTGGCTTTCTGTATAGATGGCATCAGTTGATGCGGACTTAATACACTAAACAGCCTTTGCTCAAGAGTCACTATTTACCTGTATCTTCATAACATTCCTTTTTCTTTTGTACAGGAAAACTTCTGTTAAACCTCATGGATCACACAGACATTGTGCGAGACCTGACGTTTGCTCCAGATGGCAGTCTAGTTCTGGTATCTGCATCCAGAGATAAGACACTGCGTGTGTGGGACCTCAAGGATGATGGTGAGGGGGGATGGAGAGGGATATCCTAGTAACACTGTCTATTAATACATACAACTGGTAACCAGAGAGTTGAAGGACTTCCAACACCATTTATCATTTCTGATTTTAATATAAGGAGTGTGTGGTGGCTGAAGTTCTTGGGCCTCTGGTGGAGTGCTTGTTGAAACATTAATCTCAGCATAACGATGGTAAAGCATATACGACTGTGTAATATTGCCATTCCTTCTCACAACACTTAAGACGTTTTGGCACAACAGAAACCAAGCGATTTAGTGTTTCAGGTGTTATTTTGTCCCATTCTTCCTGAAAACACATCTTATGTTCAACAGTATGGCGTCGCCATTGTCTCATTTTCCGTTTCAAAATTTTCCACACATTCTCTAGTGTGGACAGATCAGGATTGCAGTCAGACCAGTATCCTCTTCTGCATGCATGCCCTGTAATTTGTGCAGCATTTGGTTTTGCATTGTCTTGCTGAAAAATGCAGGGATGCTCTATAGTACTTTTCTGCATTAATGCTGCATGACAGAAGTGTAAATGACATTTGCCAAGGGAACTGACCCAACCCTGTACTATGACAGACTCTGGCTTTTAGACTTGTTGCTGATAAGTCTGGTCCTTTTCATATTTAGTCCTGAGCCTCAGCGTCCATTTCTTCCAAAAAAGTTCTGGAAAACTGATAGCTGACAGCAGTACAGGTTTCCACTGAGGGATTGTTCATCCCAGATGCCTCCGAGCCCAGAGAAGATGCTGCTTCTGCACGTGATTAGCACAAGGCTTCTATTTTGCATAGTAAAATTCTCATTTGTGAATGTAACTCTGTTGTAGTGCTTGACGAAGGTTTGCCGAAATAATCCTGTGCACGTTTCTATCAGCTATTGTTGAATAATGGTTCTTAATGCAGTGTCACCTGAGGGATCTGTGAATGTAAATGCCAAAATGCAAATCCCCTCCAATCTTTCTATAAGGAACATGTTTTTTAAATCTTTCAATAATTTTCTCCCATACAAAACATGAAGTATCTTGGGTTTTTACTGTCTGCAATGAAAATAAATTTGAAGACATTTTACGTTTTTAATTAGCATTTTCAGTACTGTCCCAAACTTTTCTGATTTGGGTTTGTGTTTTCAGTAATGCTGAAGAAGTCTAGGTATTTAAAATGTCGCATGACATTTGGAAGCGCATTCCTCCCACATTCCAGGAATGTCTTGCATCATTGTTCAGTGCTTTGCTGTTCCAGGCCACAGTTTTTAATGTAGTGTTGTGCCTTGTCTTTGTAGGGAACATGATGAAAGTGCTGCGGGGCCATCAGAACTGGGTCTACTGCAGTGCATTCTCTCCGGACTCTAAAGTGCTGTGCTCTGTGGGGGCCGGCAAAGCAGTACGTACTTTTGATCTTAAGGTTAATGGTACTGTGTGTTTTTATACTGCTGTGTGAACAATTAGTTATTAACTGACAACGTAGTGAATTGTTATCTGCAAAAAATGCTAACATTCATGATCTGCTCTTGATGCTATGCATGTAGTTTCAGATTTGGTGCACTTTTGTTCTGTTTGAATAGTGACTGACTGTGTGCATGTTAAGTACAAAACTCAAACATCCTAACTGCTGTGAGCAATCAGTATTCTCACGCTCTCAAGTTATGTAAAACTGGTTAACAATGGTATTTTAAGTAAAACCTCTTCATCTATTTAGACCTCAGATCAAACATGTTCCACTTTTGACTGCACACTGGTGCTTAGTCTGTTTAGCCCTTATGGCTTTCGTTATCCTTTGTCTTGAACCAACTGACCCATGTGTTGGCCACGACACCTGAAATGCATCTGGCCCCTCAATGCTAGACTAGCTCACCTGCCATGAGCAGACTGCAGTCGTTGTACCGTGCGGTTGTGTGTGTGTCCATAAGTGTCTTGCTTTCCCTGTCCCAGGTGGAGGCAGAACTGTGTGTGAGTGGTATTGAGGGGAAGTACGCGGGGCACGGCTGCCATCGCGCCCCCTGCTGGACGCTCATGTGCCCGTGCCCGCACCCCTAGGGGCCTCCGTGCTCCTGGCCGCAGGGGCTTCCTGTACGTAGGTGCTGCTCCATGTCTGTCTATCTGCTGTTGCAGTTCATGCACCCTCTTTTGTGTTCATCAGTGTATCCAAGAAGAGTTTGCCTTTCTTGTAGAGAGTTCCCGCTCCTCCTCCTACGCCTTTTGTCCTTTCATCTGTATTTTTTCATAACGTCCACCGTACCTGCTCATGTCTCCCTCCGCTTTGATTCTTCCCCTGTCAGTTCCAGCAGATCCTCATGTTTCTTGCTGTATGTGTAGGTTTCAGGCAGTAGAGCACCAGTCTATTAACAGTCAGTCAGTGCCCTAGCTCATGGCAGTCCCCTGCTGGTGTGCTCTGTTTGGGAAGTCTAATTCGGACTATTTTTGTATCAAGTTCTTGGTGCAGGGTTTATGACATTGATGGCATCCGTGGAGAATGAAAGGGCTCTTTGTACCTTGACAATCAGTCTGCAGTTTGTTTCGATTTATTATGCATTAAAACTGAATGCGAACGTTGGTTAGAAAACACAAATGCATTCGCAGTTGTCTCAGAACTGTCCAGGCACAGCTGTTGTGTTCTCGTACTGTGCCAGAGCATGATTGTCTGTGCTCACATTGTGCTTAAATGTTCTGGGCCCGAGCACACCTACAGGTTTACGTCTTTAGGACCACATTTATTGCAGGTTAAAATGTAGTCTGACTCGTTGAGCTGTTAAGTTTATAGCCCCAATGTAAAAGCAGGCTATGATGTTGGACACTGAAGCCCTTTCATCTCTTGGTGCTGTAGAAGAGGGACTTTAATCTGCACTATTGCAATAGCTGTACAAGCCACACTAACAGTCTCAGCAATAGTATAGACCCCAGCTGTTGTAATGGAAATGATGGCTTTTGCTCACGTACAGTGGCTGCATAATTTTGAACACGAGAAAAACGGAAGTCAATTTACCAACCAGTAATTTGTTGCAGTGCACAAACCATGCTTCTGAACATGTACATTGTGCTTGAGTAAAAGCTGTAGAGAAGCACATGGCAGAATTGATTTAAAATGTGCAATTGTCACATGCTGCTGTTTTTTTGTGTTTGCCAAAAGCGTCAACCTTTTGGCCATCAAATTTTCTCTTCTCTTGCAGTATCTGTCTCCTTGTAGGCCTCCGCCGGCGTGGTGCAGGCCTATTGTAAACTCAAGTGAACTAAAACTCTGAAAGGGGATACCAGTGGAGTAACAATATGTTACCTCAAGTTACTACTTGTTTGTATTTTTTACCATTTCCTTTAATTATTTCATTTTTTTTTCTCTAAAGTGTTTTAGCTGCATTATATTATAGTAATACAGCTAGTGATGTTATCAGTTCTTGTGAAGCATGTAACTTTACATCTTAGACATCATTTTGATTCCTAAATATTTATCTTTGCAAGGATTAGTGATCATTGTCAAGTGACTGTTTAGAAATGCCTTGCTGTTTGAATAGCATGGACTAAGCTGTACTTTGTAATTCTAAAAGAGTGTTCATGAGCATATAATGATCTTGACTTAATTTGACCATAATTATTTCTGGAGTAATGTAAATCTTGGTCTAAATTGTTGTCATTTTGTGTGTTTTGCAATGTATAATAACCAGCAGTTTTGTTACTTTAAAGGTATTCCTGTGGGACATGGATAAATACAGCCTGATTCGTAAGCTGGAGGGCCACCATAACGACGTGGTGTCCTGCGAGTTCTCGCCTGATGGAGCTCTGCTGGCCACAGCTTCCTATGACACCCGCGTCATTGTGTGGGACCCTCATACCGCCACTGTACTACTTGAGCTTGGGTAAGGCATCAGAAAAATGGCTGTTTATCATTTTGCCGCTGCCCAAACGTGCCTGCTCTTATGTCTCCTTCCTCGTTGCAGGCACCTCTTCCCTCCTCCCTCTCCCATATTTGCAGGGGGAGCGAACGACCGCTGGGTTCGCTCTGTGGCTTTTTGTCCCGATGGCCGCCATGTTGCCAGTGTCACTGACGATAGGTAGGCTCTTACACGTGCATGAGAGAAAACGTGTCTTTTGCTGGTTATTTATATTATTAATAAGTGTTGGCTGTTCGTCTGAACACTCAGGGGATGGCAGTGTTCGCAGTAATAGAGGGAGCTCTGTGATTCGGCCTGTGTTTTATTGCTCTCTCCTGGCAGAGATTGCATGCTCCTCACATGATGGTCATTAATCACCAAGAGGTTCTTATATTCTGCTGAGCATGACTCCGCCTCTGCTCAGATGGACTCTGATTGGCTGGCTGATGGGAGGGTCTGGTGAAGGGAGGGCTAGTGGGTGTGGTTTAACTCTGGCTGGGGAAATGTAAACTTCTGTTCTTGACAAAATGGCTGGCTTAGTTTGCAGAGAGAACCGCAGCGTTTTCATCTAGGTGCAAAAATAAAAGTCCAGGACCCTTTTCTGTATCAAATGATGTGTTTTCTTAAATCTTGGCCATTTCTGGACTTGTGGAGCAGCCTAGGTCTTATCATTCAGCCATTTCTTCTTTAGAGTTCTGTTTAAACAGCAGCTGGGTGGGGAGAGTTGGTAGTGGCTGGGAAATGAAGAGATGCAGATTTTGTTCAGGTTCTCACCGAGGTCTGCTGTGTCCTTTTGAACAGGTTGGTGCGATTCTGGAGCATAGATGAGAAGTGTCCTCAGGCCGTTGCCTCGCTCACTAATGGCCTCTGCTGTGCCTTTTCCACGTACGGAAACATTTTAGCTGCTGGGTGAGGAGTTGTTTTGTTTGTTTTGTTTTTCCCAGCTTCTTAATCGACTCTACAGTTTCTCGGCTAAACAGATCTTTGTAATATATCACATTAACTAACTCCATGTACATGAGTAGAACAAACAGTCTTTATATGAATCCTGGTAGGAGTTATGTATATGAACATGTTTGCTAAATGTCTAGTGATAGTTTGATTGATAACACATCTTCCACAGCAGGGATCAAAGCAACTGAAAAGAGTGGAGGGGCTTTTTCTCCAGTTCATAGGTTATCCAATATCCAAAAAATACCAGCATGGTAAATAAAGCAAATACACACTTGTGTGTGCTTTGTGTAAAATAGTCAGAGATGCCCTATTTCTTCTTTCAAAGTAAAGGCTTTCTAAGAGTGATGTGAGGGAGTGAGTGTGTGAGGTGACAATCAATCAGTTGCCACCAGAATTCATCATCCCGAGCAACACAAAGGCACAAGTTTTATCTTCTCCTTGTTCGGGTTGCTCTGAGATTGCATCTGAATTGCTCTTCAGCTAAAACTCCTAGCTAGGACTTTTTAAGCCAGGTTAGGAGCTAAGAGGATTCTTATCTTTATGAATACACCCCCAGATTCTGCACTAAAATGGTGGGAAAAGACAGACAAATATACCGACAGTGAAATTAATAAAATATGAGCCGTTTCAACAGCTTCGCAGGGGGTTAGTTCCTTCCACGGTAATCTCTAGAACGTTGTGGTGCGAAAGCTCCCAGTGTAACCTGGTAAATACTTCTAAGGTTGCGTGTGGTGGATGGCACATAACTGGGTTATTGTTAGAAAGCTAAGTTTGTGTCCGAGTGTAAAACACATTTATAAGCATGTTGTTTGCTCCGTTTCAGTTCACGTGATGGCGGTGTCCATTTTTGGGAGTGCCCAAGCAGCATTGCCAGCCTGCAGCACTTGTGTCGCATGGCACTGCGGAGAGTAGTGACTACGCAGCAAGTCTACACCCTGTCCGTCCCTTCCTGTTTGCAAGACTACCTGGCCTACCGGAGCTTTTAGCCCAGAATGCAAGTCATCGCACACTGTCAAATCAACCAGACAACCTTTGTGAGAAATAATATCAAAAAGAAAACATGGGAGGGGGAAAAAAAGAGGAGGAGATTAATAGATGTTTTGGTAACAGAGATCACATGCTGCACTTAGTGAGTTCACTTTTTGGGAATGCTGAATATGATGAACCTGCTTATTTTTTCCCCTACAGTTCCTTGTCAGTGCTGTTTTTGTAATGTGATTTCTGCTCCCTCATCTATATCAGGCAGTGGCCTTTAGACAGAGTTATCTTCAGAGTCACATTCCTCTTTTTTTCTTTTGTTTCCCCACTCCTCACAGTGCAGCGGTCAATAAGACGGTGGGAATAACCATTTTGTTAGTCAGGGTAACTGCAGAAGTGGTTCTTGCTCATATTTTGGACAGGCAGTGAGTCTGGGAAGGAGGGAGTGAAAGGTGCTGTGTATGCGCCGTGGCTTCATTGGGTGTGAATGGGGAAAAAACTAAAGGTTTTTGTAAATATGCGGAGGTGTGTTTGTTCTAAGAGTATTTATTAGATCAGGGATGTATAGGCAGTGCCTCACTTCTGTGCCTCTTTAGCAACAGAAATGTCCAGTGCTGTATGTCCATACCCAAATGCTGCTTCAGTTATAACAGCCTTCTCTCTGCCAACATAATAGTAAACTGATGAGAGATTTTTCTCCTTAGTTTGTACATCCTTATCTGTACATAAATTTGTAAATAAATGTAATGTACTGTGTACTTGTATGAAATATCTAAGTGAGTTTTGTTTTTTTCCCCCCTTCTCCTCTGCTATGATTGTATTGCTTTTATAAGGTTGTGCATACAATTCCTGGGCTGTGAAACATGTATGGCTTATATTCAGAAGCTCAACAGCACCTAAACGCTGGTTGTAGATTGCTAGTGAATGTGCCAATGGTATCTCTTCCACACTAAAACTTCTGTAAAGGTTGGTGGACCACCAATATTTATTACGCATTTGTGTGGTGCTTGTTAACCACGAAACTGTTTTTCATCCAAGCTTCTGCTGTTTGAGTAGTTCATCTACCTCCTAGATTAGCTTGTATGGCGAGTTGGCTCTACAGGTAATTGTATGACTGAGGAAACTGATGAGGTGTTGAGTTTAAACTTGGTTGTGGGGAAGTAATGGTGAGAAGCGCTTGGTTTGTGATTAATGGATGCTTTTTAGGCTGAGCCATTTTTTCCGTCAACGTACAAACAACGAATGAAGCAATAAACCATGTCATTGTAGCCGTTTAAAGCTGATGCCAAAGATCCCCTTGGGTTCTTTGTTGTATGTTTGGTATTCAGTATTACGTTCACCCCTTACCTTCCTTACTCTAGCATCTGTTTTTGGCTAAAACTTAAATCTTGTGTGGCTGTTTTTGTGCTTACTGAAGAATGCAAAAGCATAAGCCGCCTGTTGATGCTGCATCTGAATGCTTCTTTTCATTTCAGTTCAGCTCGTTAGTACTGTCCGCTGCTGTTGCTTAAGGTAGAGGTCATCAGTTTTGGAAGTTACTTCAGTTTTGCCCATAACTTTACTTCATAATGCTGTATTCAGTAATGGCTACTGGAGCATCCATAAGAGTGTATTTTTATGTTTTGTATGTTTTTTGCAGTTGAAGTAGAAATAAAGGCTTATTTCAAATACAATTACTGATTCCAAGTATGTTCTACACTAGATGGTTAAAATGTAATTTACACACCTTCTGTTTAGGTTTGGCTAATTTCTTTTTAAGCATGCAGTTTGCTCTGCTGCAAAGCAGTGTGGCCCTTAACTCTCAGAACAGGACAACCGGATGCTGGTGCATGTATTGGCATAAATCTTGTCCTCAATTGCAACACTGAGCTACTGATTTCCAAACTGCTTCTTGAAGCAACTCTATAACAAGTACTGTTTATCTGAGGTTTCATGGCTTGGGTTTTTGCATACGAGCAGCCACACGCAAGCCTAAGTGCACCGTGTACAATGCCAAGTATTTCCTAGAAACGGAGTGATATAAATCTGTCATTACAGTCCATAGTGATGGAATGCATTCTCTAGTGAGATCATACTTCACTGACAGACAGGTTGACAGCCAAATCTGAGCTTTGTGTATGCTGGGTGTTTTTTGAGTACAGTTAAGGCTGTCCGTTTAGGTTGAGTGAAGAGAAATGTTGATAATGCAGCATACAATGGTGTATCCGCATGAGATTCCACAGCTGTGGTTGGGCCCTGCCCAGGAAGTAGATAAAGAAAACCTAATTAAACAAATGTGACAAAAAACACTTGATCTTACATATTTTAAGAGGCAAAAGTACAGTTGGGCAAAAAGTATTTAGTCAGCCACTGATTGTGAGAGAGGCCTGAAGTTTTCATCATGGGTACACTTCAACTATGAGAGACAAAATGGAAAAAAAAAATCCAGGAAATCACATTGTAGAATTTAAATGTAAGTCATGGTGAAAAATAAGTATTTGGTCACCCACAAACAAGCAAGTTTTCTGGCTCTCACAGACCTGTAACTTCTTTAAGAAGATCTTCTGTCCTCCACTCGTTACCTGTATTAATGGCACCTGTTTGACCTCGTTATCTGTATAAAAGACACCTGTCCCCAGCCTCAAACAGTCAGACTCCAAACTCAACCATGGCCAAGACCAAAGACCTGTCGAAGGACACCAGGAAGAAAATTGTAGACCTGCAGCAGGCTGGGAAGAGTGAATCTACAATAGGCAAGCAGGTTGGTGTGAATGACTTGTGCGCTTAGGGCCATTTGTACTGCATCACTCATGAGATTCAGCTCAGGCCAGATGTGATATTTTCCTTCTGAATTTGTTGGTGTAATCCAGATAATTAAAACCCAGATGCAGCACAACTGGCCCAAACCATGATACTACCACCAACAAGTATCACAGATGGGATAAGTTTCTTATGCTGGAATGCAGTGTTTTCCTTTCTCCAATTGCAATCTAGCTTGTAGTTGTGATCTATGTCAAACTGCAGATGGGAAGCAATGTTCTTTATGAAGAGCAGTAACTTTTTCTAAGCAGCCCTGCCATGCACGCCATTGTTGTTCTGTGTTCTTCTGACAGTGGACCCATTGAACATTAGCCAATATACGAGAGGCGTTTGGTTGCTTACCAAATTTGTTACAATGGATGACCTCATGGACTATTACTCACCTTGCTACTGGAGTAATCTGTGTTGGTGACTCCTTGGGAGGGTAACAATTGTCTTGTGTTTATACAAATCTGCCTAACCATGGATTGGTGGAGTCCAAACTTTATAGAAATGGTTTTGTAAACAGTGTGCTGAGCATCAACAACTATCTGAGGTCTTCAGAAATATAATGTGTTCATGAAATTATACCTTTCCACAAGATCATACTTTGATAGATCCCTGTTCTAGATATTCACTAGTTTGCCCAGTCACACCTGATTGTCACACCTGATTGTCATCCCATTGATTGAAAACACCAGACTCAGATTGGGAGGGCCAGTTTTCACATATTTATACAGTAAGTTGGGAGGGTTCTTTGTAGGAAATTTCAGGTTACATAATGCCCGCTGCTTATTTAAGGCCATTTGATAGGAACACACCTGCCAATAAACTCATTTTATTACATTCAGCATGGTGGAAGGTATATCATACCACATAAACAAGCTATTTATGGAGAGTACAGAAAATAGTTTGAGACAACTTTCCCTACATTTGCATCATAATGTTTTTCCTCACTGGCTTTTCTCTCAACAATGCTAACTGTGTTAGTTATAAATGTGTAAAGCATCAATGAATGCTTTAATTAAAGTAAAACTGTATAAAATGCGTATTCAAGAATGTGACTGACTGTTCTTTGATTGTGAAATATTTATCCCCAACCTGCACAATGACATCACATGGTCTTAACCTTACTCATTTTCTTAACCATACATTTTCTTTAATGTATCCAGAGCAGGATTTTGCCCTAAATACATTTTAAAACAATGTTTTTTAAACTCTAGTTAAGTTGTGTGGTCTGTAATGCTTATGCAAACAAGAAGCAGGGATGAAATCTCCACTCTAACTGGTCTTTCCTACAATTGTTCAAGCTTCCTGTTGTCTACCTCCCTTTGCTGTCTGATACAAAACAATTTCTGATACTGAGAATAAGGTTGTTGTGCGTGTTCGTGTTAGTTAGCATTGTTGTGACACTGAAATGAGCATGGCGCATTTGTGTTGATGTTATACAAGTATATCAGGTTCAGCAACATTACTGCATTTTTTTTTGTTATTTTTAGTTACCATGCTATTAGACGCACCCTTCTCATTATCTGTGAAACAGCATAGTTTATCCTTTCTCATGCACAGTTTGGGTGGTCATTTATGCAGTTAGTTAATGTATCATATATGGTTCCATCCCAGATTGATCTGGTAAATGGCAACAGTTTCCTGAAAGTCAAATAAGTACCCACACCGACACTAATCACTGTAAAACATACAGTATGGTGCAGGTGTAGGCATGCCCTGCATGGGATGACAATCCATCTCATGACCGGTCTCAGGCCTCTGGAGCATTACTGTGGGAACAGTGCTTCTAATATAGGACAATTTCCTGTCAGCATTCCAGCGCGTGTTCCCTCTTGAACTTAAAAAAGGAAAACCTTGTTCACACCATTTCTTTCTACATACAGTTTACCTAGATGTTGTTCTCTTTACTAGCCAGTATTAAGCCAGGATGTTGGTCTTCATGATAGTTCACCATTGACTACAGTGGAGAGATTCAATAACTTCAGGTTGATTTGATGCTTGACAAATCCTGGTAACTTGGAGGAACTACCTCCCCAGTTAATCCTCATGGGGCTACTTATGAACAATCTCGCACACTTTCACTTGTTTTACATGACCATGTCATGTTCTTCTGCTTGATAATGTGAGAGGTTTAGTTGGCAACGTGGTGGATATCCATGATTCCCTTTATTTTGACCATGCTGTGCTACAGCTTGCTTACACAGAACAGCATCACCAATGTGTTGAGACTTTCAGCTCTCTGAAAAAGGATTCTGCATCTGAAAAGCTCTGTGTTGTGCTGTGGATGCCTTTATCACATGGCACTGGACGATTAGGTGAAAACCGAATATTTAAATGTATTGGACAGGAGGGCCTTCACTGAAGAAATGGAGGTTGTGCATGTCAGGAAATTGGGCTTTTACCATGTCCAGTAAGAGTTCAAGTGTGTCGGGGTTTTTTGACAGAATACATTCTGCTCACTTAATCAAAAATCACACTCAAGCCGAATTAAAGTTTCAGTGGAGAAGCAGACAATTTTATTGCATGTACTCATGAGTACAGACAATAAGGACAACCACACATCATAGCAGCGATGCAGAGAAGCCGATGATCAACAGTTCTCACATTCTTTATATACTATTCAGTCAGGGTCAAACATTATGTCATCATTGTCTTCCAACTTTTAGAACATCTGCTGCCCAGGCGCCCCACCCTCACGTCACCCTGACCTGGCATGTGTGAAGACGAGCATTATCTCAGATTTTAGTTTCAGCATCAAGCCTCTAACTTCTACATACAAATTGTATTCGATTCTTATATAATTATATTAAATCCAGATCATGATTAATCTCTGTGACCATGTAAAAGCTTTAACTTAACACTTTTAACGTCAAAAATATAGTTATTCATCACATGCACTTACAGAATAAAAGGATCACTTGGAATAAATTTGCTTATTAATCAAATTACGAATGATTGAGTAATTATACACACAAACATGTGAAATAACCCAAATTACTGGAGTTTACAGCAAGTCTCCGTTTAAAAAAATCTTACGCACACACATATCCACACTTCGCAAAACTGGTGAACACTTCCAAGGCCATAGAACATTTTGTACTTTCTCGGTTAGGCTGAGACAGACCTGCAAAATCATGTCTCAAAGAGACTTAGTCTGAACGAGTGACATCACCACAATTAGAAATACAAATACATAAGATGTAAATAATTATATGGGTACAAAAATGTGTGGCCCCCGCAGCCACAAAGGCACATGTGTCCAACAAATCCTCAACAAGTGCTCCCAAATCACTGCAGGATCACAGCTTCGGTTTGGGGAGACCATGCAGAAGGATAAGAGAGGTTATTACTCCATGTAATCAACCAACATGGCCAAGCTGCTTTTCCCATTGGTACTTACAGTTGTTATTTTCACCGGTATAATATTCAGCTGTACTTGTAGCATCCACACATTAAAGATGTGCATCCTTATTCACACTTCCTGGTACGAACCCAGGGAAACGAGCTCTTCTGTGCTGGTCAGACTTTTTATTTTACAGGTAGGGGAATCTCTATCCTCTTTATCTTTATCTGACTGTTCCAAGAAAAACAATATCCAGAATGTTTACTGAAACCCAATCTATAATGTTATTTGTGCATTTAATGGCGATTCATTAAATATGTAAGTTGTGAGATCACAGGCTATCAACAGACTAAGCAGAAAGTACCAGCACATTCTATGTCAACTCCGGATGAGTCTAGCAGGTTCAAACAAAGCAGGTGGTGCGGCAGCGGCCAAGGTGTGTCCACAGAAGCATAATCGCTGACGAAACTAGCACGGACAAGGAGCGTGGAGCAGTCTATATAGGGTTATAAGCTATCAGCTGTGAAGAACTGCAGGTGTGAAGGGCAGAGCTGGAGAACAGAGTAGGAGCAAGCCCACACACAAGCCTCACACACAAGGTTGTCTCTCTATTATTGTGGGAACCTTCCACCTACAAAGGTTACTGTAGCTAATTAATGCTACACCTAACCTTAGTTTTAGTAACCTAAAGCAAATCATTTGAAAGTTTTTTATCGTTGTGCAGCCATTTGGTCTTCACAATGTAATATATACAACACACACACACACACACACACACACACACACACACACACACACACACAAAAAGAAAACAAATCATAGAAGGGAGAGGAATGTTCTAGAAACACGGGGAAGACACAGACAACTCCTTCTCTGTGTACCTTGCACTTTCTCTTTTGCTATATCTCTGCTTGCAAGTGTGTGTGTGTGTGTGTGTGATTTGCCTACATTCCCACCTTCCTTGTATATGTTGCAATTTTAAGGAATGATGTTATGTAGAAAAATTTAAAGAAACATCAGATTTATAGGTGGCTCTCTGTATGTTTGTCATGTGATACTCATTGCTCGTTTTAAATAAAGATATAATTTATGGAATTACACCACATAGGCCTAATATCAAAATTTACTGGGGATGCCAGATTTGTAGCTAATGCAAACAGCACTTTATGCAAGAATAATATCCATAGCAAACCTTTTTATGATTCAACACATTTAAACACCACTGCTCTACAGATATCGTTCCCATACTACAATACATTTAGTGACCTTGAATGATTGTTTTAATGTGTGTTTATCTGTTGTTCTTATGTGTATTGTAATAAGTATTGGTTTTATGTTGTGTTGTGTATGCACTTGGGTTTTAGCTTGTAATTTCATTATACAATAATTCCTTTTTTTACTTTCACTTTGACCTTGAGGCATATTTAGTCTGGGGATGACAGTCTCAATATGAATTTCATCTGTACTTTTCTCCTTCTTTTTCCCAACATATGCTGCTTTGTGTAATGGGTCTGCATGCACGTGCTGGCTGTACAGCCTTTGTGCTTCTGCTGCACTTGCTAAGCGTACCAAACTGTACACAGTCTGATCATTATATTGTGTACAACAGAGAATGATTTTTCTCCTTAATAGGATTAGTTCAGATCTAAAACTATATTTAATGAGAGCCTCATTAAATATAATTAAATTCATTGTTGATAATCATTGGTATCACAAGCTGCACTGATGTAACATCAGTGATTAAAACATCAGTGATGACAGTGACTGATACGTTTTCACACTCCACAGTCTCTCAAATCACTCTTCATTCAGCACATCCAATGGAACAAACCAATAATTAAACAGTAACTTAATTGACTCAAAATGGAAATCTTGCAACGAAAACCATGTAAGCGACAAATTTGTAAAAAAACCACTTAAATATGGTATAATAATGTTTGATGTTATCTATCTGAAATACAGCAGTCACTAAACTCACACTGATGGCTTTAGTGTGGCTTTAGTGACTGCTTTATTGTAAATAGTCACACATCAAAAATGTTATACCATACCTAAGTGGATTTTATTGAAATGTCAAATATATGGTTTCACTGCAAGGGCCCAGATGTTAAAATGTTTGACATCAAAACGACTGACAACAAGTTGCTAATCTAAAGGCCTCACATGAAAAATAAGATAAAATGGCAGAATTGTTGAAAGTTATGGAAGAATTGAGTAGACTTAAAATGTGCTCTTTGCTATAGTCCCTAATCTTTACAAAAACGTGACCCAGGAAAGGTTATAAATTTAATATATTTAAATATTTTATTTGATAAAAGTATTTTATATGATAACACGAGTGACAAGGAATTCAAGGAGGTGTGTTATTTTAAATGTAGTGTAGCACCACAGATGAGGCAGGAATTCCAAGAATATTGCTTAAAATGAAGCTTTATTTAGAATTAGACTCAAGTAAAAACAACAACAACAACACGAACCTTCAATTTTCTTTTGAGAAAAAAAACAACAACACAAAAGAGCCAAAAGTATTCCCTTAGGAATTCAGGAATTTTCAGTCTTGTGTTTCTTGTTTTATTAAGAAGTGTTTGGGATTTTGATCATACTGAGTTTGTTACTCTAATGTACCCAGTACAATAACCACTGACTACAGGTACAAGATGAGTGTAGATTTAGGACGCAGAGCAGAACCTTTGCTGACATACGTTAGGATCCAAAGTCCACGTCAATACGACAGGCACGTGACTATATTGGACCTTGCACCATGACGTCATTCTGATAAGAAACAGTTCGTATGTTTTGTCTCGTTTCAGTACATCCGATACAGCTGATACAGTCACATTTAACCCACTTACTGTCATCCAAGACCTGTGGCTGTGTTATAATTACAATACATAAACAGATTTGATTACAAGTGTTATATTTTAGAACAGGTATACGATTAAAGCCAATGTGATTATATCACGTAACTTATAAAATACAATGAATAAAAAATAACTACATAGAACAGATCGATTCCACTATATGGAAAAGATTTTTACTTACTTATCTACTTACTTCCACTTAAGAGAGAACACTAACTGTAAATGCTTCATTGTCATTGCCACAAATATTGTGTATCATTGAGCATCATTTTTCCACCAGAGGACGCCAGACCACAATGATTCAAAACCAGCGTAAAGGTCAACGCAAGGTAAAAAAAAAAAGAAATGTCTGATTTTTCTATCTTTGTAGAAACATTTGGTTCTCCAATTTCACTCACACTGGACTTTTAGAAACGCCAGGCGACCTAATAGTTGTGAGGAAATGTGTGAGGAAAGCAGACAGGTCGGGGATGGGACTTCAACCCGGGTCTCTGGAGTTGTGAGGTAACACCTGGAGCTATGAGGTAACATTACTGGTTTGCCACATTTTTTGCACATGCCACATTTTAGTTTTTTTTTGCGTAGATTCAACACTGAAATATGGTTATTAAGCAATGATTTACTGTCAATATTGAAAAAATGACATTGAGTCTACATTGATGTATGGTTTGTTTTTCAACATTACAATTAAGACCTTAAATGACATAGCTTCATTCATATTTTTGTGTGGATCTCAAAATCGAAAAGGGATGTTACTTCAACCTTGACATTCGGGGAACTTTGTTGGAATTTTCCAACATTGTGAAGCTTCTGGTATGTTTTTTTTTACTATAAAGGGTAAGTGAAGGGAAGTAAATGTAAATAGTGAAAAGATATTCAGTTACAAAACAGTGGAAAAAAGCTCAGCAAAGATGTTCTGATTTGGATCAGCAAGACCATGCAATTTCACCAGCTAAACCAACACCAGACCAGCACTAACCAGCATAACTCCTCTTACCTCATTATAGAACATAGTTCGTATGGTCTTACTGACAGACCAGCATGCCATCATCCAAAACACAACATATTTTGAAAATCAGGTTTAATCAAAACAAATAAAAATAAAATGGTTATGCATTTTGTGCCAATATAAAAAGTAGCAATGTACAACTTTCTGGATGATCGAGTACTGCAATACCACAAAACAGTTTTTCGTCTTGATGCATGCTCAATAATCCAGGTAAGAAAATCCCAGAAGTTGAATCTGTTCATCTGGACATGTTTTGTCGGATAAACGTTTCGTCACTCATCCAAGTGACTTCTCTAGTCTCAGCTAGTTGGAAAACTTCCCCAATCTTATATACAGCACCTTTGCATAACGACTGGTACCAGCACCATTGCATAACAATGGGACCAGGGATCAGTTTAATATGCAAGAAGTCACTTAGATGAGTGACGAAACGTTTCTCCGACAAAACCTATGTGAACAGATTCAACTTCTGGGAAAACAGTTTTTCAATTGCACAATACATCTTTACCGTGTGTTTAAATTGCATCTGTTTTTGAAACGATGGCATTGGATAGCATTGTTAGCTTCTTTCAAAAGTACTGGTTTCAAAGTTTATTCTTATTTTACTGATCTGGTAGAAAAAAAAGCATAATAAATTAAATATAAGTTATAAAGATAAGAAATAAAAATGATCTCATGTTTGTTTTATTTGAGAAAGCGGTGAAGGACAGGCTGCATTTATTGAAATATGTCTGCCATTTTTGTTGTATAATCAAAAAACCCCATTGGATTCTGCAGATTCAGATATAAATGGCAGGCTAGTGCAATGGTTAGCGCTGTCGCGTCACAGCCCATGAGATCTGGGATTCCTGGCCCGGCCGCTGCCTGTGTGGAATTTGTGTGTTCTTGCCATGTCTGTGTGGAATTCCTCCAGGTTCTTCCATTTCCTTGCACGTTCCAAAGACATGCTTTAGATCAGCTGGTGTCTCTAGAAGTGTCCCAGTGTGAGTGTGTGTGCATATGCTCTGCGGTGTCTAAGGTCTAAGGTTGGTTCCTGCCCTGCACCCTGTGCTGCCAGTTAGAGAGGCATCGATTTCTGTTTCTACCAGACATGACTAGCCCTTATCTGATGTGCCTCAGGGCACCATCATGGTCCTGTCAGGCTGGCTGAGGCATGTGTGCTTGTGCAAGTATCTTGCTTGACTCAACCAGGACAGGAATTGCTGCAATGTCACACTGCATCATTTATTTACACTGCAATCATGAGAGCACAGTGAGTTGGAATGACTATCCACATTTAATTTGTAGGTCCTACTAAAACCACAAGCAAAAATCTGTCCACTGAACAGACCGTGCATTTTGTGTTCAGTCTAGCTTTTACTAATTACAGCTGATGTTTTGCTCGCTCTTCTCAAGCTGTTTTGAACGAGGCTGGAGGACGATGGCTTCCAGTGGGAAGTGTAAGCATGTGCTACAGGAGGCCTGCCTTCATGCCAGAGATAAGGTGTTTGCTGTGTGCGCTGCTGTGTGTCCATCTGTAACAAGTTTCTACAAACAAGTCATAATCATGCATTATGCTCTTATCAACCAACAACTATTGTAGCAGTTTTTATAATATATTAACTTTCAATTCTCTACTATGCTAGACGGTATTATCTCATCCCTTATCCTAACAAATAACAATACAGCCTTAGAACACTAAGTTAAAGGAACATAATGTGGACTAGAAGAAGAACAAAAAAAAAAAACCCTGGAAAATTGCTCATAATGAAGATTTTTTTAAGATATTAAGATTTATCAAGAGCACTAAAAGGATCTCTGATAAAAGCTACCAGTGGAGCTAAGGCTAACTAAGGTGGGGTGAGGAGGGGTTTTAACATTGTGTCCTTTAGGCAGCAAGTAAATGCTGTAAACACATTTTTAACTGTAACAAAACTGACGAGACTTCATGAGCGAGAGTTTGTATCCTGTTGCCAATGCAGCATAAATGTCCATATTGAAGATTTTTTAAAGAACACTAAACCCAGCTCTAATAAGAGCTTATAATCGTTCAAAGGCTAACTAATGTGTGGTTTGGAAGGAAACTAAACACATTTATCCCTGCTTCCTCTTGATGGTATATAAATGCTGTAAACACATTTTATCTGTAAAAACTGACAAGACTTCATAAAACATATGTGTAAACAACTATAAAACGCAAATAGAACATAAAACTAAGCATAATATGTCCCTTAAAGAAAGAAAATAACTGGGCATGTCATACCTGCAATGCTTGACGCCACACCCACCCTGCTGTTAGCTGAAGAGGCTGCCATTTTTAAATACTGCTCCTTAGTTTGAACAGAACATAGTTGAGCAGAACTCTATACACACACACACACACACACACACACACACACACACACACACAATCATGAGAACGCTAGTGCTGTTGCTCTCGATGACATCATGGGAAATCTGTGAGTCTAAAAAAGAGATAGTGAGCTAGAGGACGGGGAGCTGTTGACAAAATTGCCAGTAAATGTATATTTACATTTACAGCATTTAGCAGACGCCCTTATCCAGAGCGACATACAATTGATGCAATCCTACAATCCAAGCAACTGTGGGTTAAGGACCTTGCTCAAGGACCCAACAGTGGCAGAGGTGGGATTTGAATTTGAACCCTGAACCTTCTGGTCACAGTTATATTGAAGAGTTGAAATGAATTTGGTAGCAAATTATGTTTGTAATCCTCCACATCTGTTGAGAGCATTTGCAGTGATTCATTTGTGACTATCACTTTGATCTCTCTTTTTCTCTGTCCTCTTCTCCTCTCCCATCTGTCTACCGTACATCCATGCACATATGTACCTATATGTAGCATCTGTCTATCTATTTATGTATATGTGGATATATGAATATACTGTATGTATCACAGTAAGCAAGTACGTAGAGTTCCGATTTTTATATAGCGCTTTTACAATGGAGGCATTGTCTTCAAAGAACTTTACAGTTTAGATATTCTCCTAATAACTACGCGTCCCAATCCCAAATTGAGGCAAGCCTGGGCGGGACAGTGGCAAGGAAAACTCCCTAGTTCTAGGAAGAAACCTGGGAGACCACGACTCAAAAAAGGGACCCAACCTCTTGGGCGGCGTTTAGCGTAGATGATAAATCGAAGAGCGAAACTAAAGTTCATGAGTCATGTCATAGTTCGAATAAATGATGACGTTTGCCACATCGACATTAAGTGGCCCGCCGGGTATGATGGGGCGGAGCTGATGCGGAAGCAGCTTGAGTGGAGCTCCAGCAAATGGAACATCATGTGTGGGGTGGAATTGGGAACCAGCTCGGAGAGAACTGAAAATGTAATAGTTAATGAGTAAGAGCAAGGTCTATTAACAATCACTGTGGCCATGTCAATCATGATGCCATGTGTTAAGCATGAGACCCAGGCAGCATTAGCTATAGCAGCATAGCTAGAAAAGAGGAGAACTGGTAGGAGGAAAAAATCCGCCAGAGGGAATCACATTGAGACATTGGAAACCCCACGGGAGGCAGAAGACAGCAAACCACAACGTCTTGATCACCATTAAGACTCTTTGACTATGAACCCCCAGCTCTGCCCTTATTCTAAGGCAAGGATGACGAGTCAAGATCACGGGGGACCGAAGCCCAGTTCAACCAGACCGCCCACTCGACACTCCCGGCTAGCGGACAAGGAGGCAGGGCCAGACATGACTCCAGACTCCAGACCCAGTGACCCCAAACCAGCATCCATGGTTAAATCTAGTCAAAAGACTGTGTAAATAGGTATGTCTTTAGCTAGACTTTAAAACTTGGAGAGTAGTCTGAAGATCGAACGAAAGGGGAAGTTTATTCCATAGTTGGGGGGGCCATGAATGGGAAAGCCTTCCCCCGCTGTTACATTTTTAATTCTAGGAACTAAAAGAAGTCCTGCACCCTGCGAACGAAGTAGAAGAGTTGGATTGTAAAAATCTAAGGTTCACCTCAGATAATGTGGGTCCAAGGCCAGTAGAGCTTTTAAGTTTTAAAAGAAAGTATTTTGTAATCAATGCGGGAATTGAAGGTAAACCAAGGTGAGTGATGATAGCACAGGGTGATATGATCAAATTTTCTAGGCGCGTTAGCACTCGGGCAGCTTCTGCATTCTGAACTAACTGAAGTTTATTTATAGATTTACTAGAGCATCCAGGTAAGTAAGCGTTACATTAATCCAACCTTGAGGTTATAAACGCATGAACAAGTTTTCGCATCCATAAAGATGAGGATATTCTAAGTTTAGCGAATTACGTAATTGAAGAAAGCATTTGAGTGATGCTGATAATGTGCGCAATTCAAGGAGAGGAGATCTGAATCAACAATGTGACACCTAAGTTTTTTCCAGACGGGGGACTGGGAAAGACTGGAAAGCCAATTAGATTTAGGATAGATGTAGCCAACCTGTCTCTCACAGCCTTGAGGAGTACAGTTTTACTGTGAAAAAAGGGCACAATTAATTAGATTATACCATTGTCTTAGCAATGGTATAATGACCATATATAATTATTTCTCAGTCTCGTATTGAACAAAACCTAGAAAAATACAGGAGAAATTGTAGCAGTATTAAAAACTCAGCACTGTATACTCAAAACGAGAAGGTCCTGGGTTCAATCCTAGGTGGAGTGGTCTGGGTCCATTTTGCGTTGGAGGCTTCATGTCTTCCCGTTGTCCGTATAGGTTTACTTTGGGTGTACTAGGTGTTTCCTCAACACAGTCCAAGATAACATACAGTAAGTGTAAGGTTAAGTGGTTGTCTCTAAAAGTGCCCCTAATGTGTATGAGTGTGTGCCCTACAATGGATTGGCAACACTGTCTAGGGCTAGGCCCAGCTCTCCGGGACCCTGTCCCAGGTTTTCAAGAGGCAAGAGAGTGAATGAGTGTATTAAAAACTTAGCTCGTAGGCTACAGTGGAAGGGTGTTAGTGTGGAACTGTCCGTTACAGCAATAGCAGCTTCATCGGAATGCCAAGTTACATATTCTACAGTTCCCAAATAAGCTTGATCAGTAATAGTCTTTAGGAAGGGTTAGCAGCCAAGAAACCACTTTTCTGAAAGGGAAACAGTGTGAAAAAGTTTAAGATATGCTCAGCTCAACACATTAGAATACAAGGATCAGTGGAAATAGCATATGGAGTCGTGAGTCTATAAAAGAGTCCAATTGTGAAACATGTTATAAGGATCAGTACATTTACCAGACGCCCTTATTCCAGAGCGACGTACAGTTGGTATGGAAAGCAATCAACAGAAATTGTGGTGTTAAGGGTCTTCTCAAGGACCGCCCAACAGTGGCCAATTTCTGGCCAGAGGGTGGGATGTGAACCATGGACCTTCTGGTCCAGACAGTCCAGTGCCTTGAAAACCGCTAGGCGACCACAGTCAATCTACCTTGCTACCTTTGACACATACTTTTTATATGTATATCGGTTCGTCTATATATGTATCTATTTACTATCTATCGCTTTTGGTAGTATGATCTGTCTGTGGTCATTGCAAATTGAAGAACAGATGCACAGAAAATGCATGGGAATGCTTTCTTCTTCATTTCATTTTATCCCTTTATCCTTTACAGGGTTTGCGGGCGAAGAACAGTACCTAGCCAGACGCATAGGGTTGCAAGGCAGAAACAGCCCTAGACAGGTCATCAATCCATCCTAGGACACACGCACTCGCACGACTTTAGCGTAATAAGTTAACCTAAATCATGTCTTTGGACTGTAGGAGGAAACGCAGACATGAGGAGGACATGCAGACTTCACACAGAAAGGACCCAGACCACACCACCTGGGGCCGAACCCAGGGATTTCTTGTTGTGAGGAGACAGTGCTACCCATTGTGTCACTGTGCTGACCTGAATTGGTACTTGTAGGAACCAATAAAAATGAATGTCTGAATTCCTGTAGCCTTCAATGTTTATCATAATAGTGGGATGATCTTAGCTGCCCCTCAAGCAACAGTGACAAGATAGAAAACTTATTGCCTTGTCTTCCAAACAATATGCCTGCGCACTTTGATAGAAATGTGTGACAAAATCACACCGACACACTGATTTAACAATAAAAAGACCAACTGTCCTGCCTTGAAAGAGAAACTTCAGGTTTTTGCATTTCAGTCTTCTGGAATATATTGTGATATGAAACCAACATCTTAAATCTCTACCCAGAACCACAAACATCCATAGGATGTGTCCTAAACAAATTAAGTGAGAAACTACAGATATCACACTATCATTATAAACATATGAACACTCATAGTGCCAAGTTATCTCAGACAACAGGGGTGATTCTATGATCAGAGCTTTAGGGGTGCTGAGCATTCAATGAGATTGGGTGAGATTTAATAAAAAAAACAAAACAGTAAATTTTAGTTTCAGTTTGGACTGTCATTCTGACACTTTCGAAAGACAGAACACCTGACTTTTTAATAAGGAAAACACTGTGACTGGAAAGTCCAACAAACCTGAGAAAACTTCCAATAATGCTGAGCCTGTGAGCCACAGCACCACAAAATGATCACTTGGGTCATACTATTTGCGAGCAAAAGGGGACTTCAGTATTTTCGAGATTAAAATATTACGTTTAAACCATACAATTTCTATGGTTTAAACATTAGTCAGCTAGTCTCAGACAAACCTCCATTTACAAAGAATAACAGCAAACAAATGTTTAGGGGTGTATGGACTCAATTTAAAAAGGGGCTAGACACCCATGTCAGACAATCTATTATATATTTCCTAATGTGGGACAGTTTTGTTTGAAATGTGAGACACTGAAAAGTCTGTGTTAAGAAGCCTAAATCAAATAAAATAATAATAAAATTCAATCCTAAATGTGAAATCTTATGTTCAGTAATTCTACCACTTCCAGTGTTATTGCTGTTACAAAACCTAGGCTTATAGGTTTGGATGTTACACGGAGAATCAAATAACATCAAGCAAACAATAGACTATAATAGCTTTAAAGCAGTTATTAGAAAAGCCTTAAGTAGCCTGTTTTACCATATCGGTCATGTAGAGAAAGCAGAATTGAATGCACAGTGTAACATGCACGAAACTTTCGTTTCCTTCCCTAATTCATTGCCGGCCACTCTCTCCCTGTCTTATTTATTACTTTGCCAGTGTGATCAGAAATAGCTTACATTCAATTGAATTAGTAAGTGATATGCATAGAATTAAAAGATGCATTTCATTAAATAGCTTTGCATAGTTGAATATATGTGATTTTGGAGTCACTGATATATTCTAAACACATACATTTATCCCTAACATAATCCCTGACTTTTAAAAGTGCAAGGTTCTCTCTCTCTCTCTCTCTCTCTCTCTCTCTCTCTCTCACACTCACACACACACACACGCACACGCACACACACACACACACACACACACAAATATCTTATCAAATATCAAATATCTTAAATAATGTATTAGAAGACCTAAAACCTTCCAAATAATCATTGATATTGTACAATCCATGACTCTACACATTTCTGTCTGATTGAAGTTCTTTTAGAACTGTCCCACATTAGGGGACTCATAACAAGCCATATTTCTTAAAGCAGGATGGAATGGAAATTTTAATTGAAATATCAAAAACATAATATACTTACACCATATTATAGTATTTCTTATAGACAAACACATTACACACATCCCATTAAGAGCCTTCTCCTGATACCACATTATGGCAGTTCATCCTGTTTAGGTGGGTGGCATGGTGGCTCAGCTGATTAACACATGCAGTTGTGTCACAGCTCCAGAGATGCCCAGTTCAATCCCAACCTTGGACTCCTCCTGTGTGGAATTTGCATCCCCGGGTCTCTATGGATTTATTCCGAATAGTTGATAAAAATTGGTTCATGAGTAGTGCGTTGATATAACCTTGTGTCTGTTGTGAATATAGCCGCTGATACGATGATAAATAACACTAATAAACAACAAACGTGTTGCATTCATACACCATTGATAACTAACTTAATGATGGTTAGAATGAAAAATATACAACTGCAAAGTGAATAGAATAAACTATCCATACTTAAAAGTGTGTGGGTGTACTTGTGTTTGTACTACAGATACTGTGGATAAGTCAGGTTAAAAGCAGTCACCATTTAATCATGGAGTAACCATTTATTTTAAATGTGACAACTCTATATCTCAGAAGAGCGCGTGTTGAGTCATTAATGTTGTTCAGTGTGCTCTGAAATCGCTGAATTCCTGCAACATTGATAAACACGCGAATGGCAGTGGAAGTTGTTTAAAAGAACAGCGTAAATACAGTGGAACGCTAACTAGTATAAAACTTCACTTCCCATAATGCACCGTTATTACTGTCTGACAGGAGTGACAAACGAGAGACGCTTAGGAAAGCTGAAGGGACTTCACGGCAGCCTTTAAGTGTCGATTGAGCAAGCTCACGGTTATCTGCTGTCAAACTTGAAATGTACCATGTTTGTTTTAACTACATAACTGTCGCGTTTTGATCCCATTTACCAACGTCTGACTTTTTGGCGGCTTTTAGTTGAATTTCCTCGAGAGAGAGCGAGAGAGAGAGAGAGAGAGAGAGAGAGAGATACCGACCGACCGACCGATCTATCTGCATGTCACGTCACTTCAGTTATTCTTTAGTGGTTTGGACATGTGTTTGTGCTGAGAGTCGGCGGTACGAAAGCGGAGTACCAATGTGGAGGGATGGATGGTGAATGTGGGAACATGGTGCTTCATGAAGTCAAGCAGGTGCAGCGGAGCAGATCGGCTACAGCAGCTCTTCAGCAGTGCCAGCTTCTCCAGAACATCATCGATCTCTCCATCTCTAACTTACAGGGACTCCGGACCAAGTGTGCTGCCACCAACAACCTCACCCAGCACGAGATTCACACTTTAGAGGTAAGAGCAGCAAAACATCGATTTACTATTAGAACTGGGTGATATGTCAACTGATATCACGATACATGAAGGTAATCAAGATAGTGGGAAAAGTCTACATATGAACGTCTCATTTATTCCTAAAATCTACTGAATTAGCTTTACATGCGTACTTCATTTGTAGTAGTACCCTTGCTACTACTGGGTTGGACCCCATTTTGCCTTCAGAGCGGCCTTATTTTTTGTGGCATAGAGTCACAGGGTGCTGGAAACATTACTTGTGAATTTTAGCTTCAGTTGTTTGTTCTTAGCTGACAGTAGTGGCACCTGGTGTGGTCTGAGACAGCAGTAGTCCATCTGCTTCAAGGTTTGACGTGCTGTGTGTTCAGAGATGCTCTTCTGCATCTGTTACTGTTGCCTTTCTATCATCTCGAACCAGTCTGGCCATTCTCTTCTGACCTCTGGCATCAACAAGGCATGCTGCTCACTGGATATTTTCTCTTTTTCGAACCATTCTCTGTAAACCCTAGAGATGACCTTGCTTGAATATCCCAGTAGATCAGCAGTTCTGAAATACTCAGATCAGCCCATCTAGCACAAACAAACATACCACGTTCAAAGCCACTTAATTTACCTTTTATAAATCATTCTGATGCTCGGTTTGAACTTCTGCAAATCTTCTTGACCACGTCCTCATGCTTAGATGAGGACATTGTGTTGCTGCACTGAGTTGCACTGAGTTGCTGCCATGTTTTTGGGTGAGTAGATATCTCACCCAACGAGCAGTTGAACTGGTGTACCTAAAAAAGTGCCATGGGTGTATCTACTTTCTAACCTGAAAAAAAATCCCTGAATTAATTCAGTCATTCATTTAGTCATCATTCATTTGGTTTCATATCCCACTTTCATACGCTCACATATTCAGTTTCATAGAGTGCCTCAGCCTAGATGGCAGAACATGGCACAGAGCAGGAACCAACCCTAGTCAGGGTGCTCATTCATCTCAGGGCACGTGCCCACTCGCACTCATTCGCACTGGGACACCTTCGAAAGACAATTTGATCTAACTCATGTATTTGGAATGTTGGAGGAAACAAGGGTACTCAGAGAAAACCCATACAGACAATGGGAGAACATGCAAACTCCACACAGTCTGAGTTTCGGTCTAAGAATCAAATCAGGGATCTCTGGAGCACTGAGCTGATGAGATCTCTGGTCAGCGATGTACTTTCTCAGGCTCTGGAAGTACCACAGATTGCTTATGATGTGTCTGTGATGTTCTTGTGATATTTAGCCATCTGTCTCTCCCCACATGCATTTCTGTGCAAGCTGCTACGTGTTGAAAATATGACTGATCAACTAATAAGACAGCTCAGAAAATGGGAAAATTGGAGAAGTTAGTACAGGGGGGTCTGAGAAAGATTAACTATGCTGGCACTGAGCAGCATTTAAACAAAGAAAGCCTACAACGGGACTAACAGTGAAAAATGTAGAGATGCACTGAATATTCAGCAACCGAAATTGTTATAAGTGAAAAGGCTGAATAATTTATACCGAACAATGACGTTTTTCTTGATGCGATCAAATCACAACCAGCGTGTGGCGAGGAGCTCTTTGTAAATACAGCAAACATGTCGGCTGTGTGGAAGCAGGGCTCTGCAGTTTTTGTTCGCTTTTGTACCTTCTTTTTAAAGAAATGCAAATGGAATATTTATTGAGGATCATTTGAACGAACCGAGACATTGCTTAGCGAGTTGCCTTTGTTAGCACTTTACCAAGTGTTCATCGGGTCTGTCTCATTACCTAGTGAGTGCCCTTGCTGCCTACTTCCTATGTGGGATTTTCTCTTGGTAAAGCTTCCTAATCGACAATGGAACCCTAATACTGGTTAATGAGACGGTCTACTGTCTTACCTATTGTGTCACCGATTGTTTACATCATCTGCTCGAACGCTAGCAAAGTTTTACAGGCTTGTATTCTTTGCTCTTTAGCGAAATTTTAATCTTTCCTTAAGGCTTCATTTAGGAGGAACAGTAACACACGAGGAACAGCTAAAATGTACATATAAACAAACTAGTATTAGGACTAACATGGGGGAAATGTAAGGCCTTCTGAATGAGATCTGTGGTTTAGCACATTTAGTTAGTAACTGGTCTTCAATTAATGGATTAAAACTAGCAAGAGTCAAAGTATTAAAATGTGAAATTCATAAATTCCACATAATCCTGCAATTGAATTTTATACAAATGTAGAATGTAGCAAACTATTTTAAAAAATAATTATTTTGTAATATATAATGTTTTATATTTAAACAATTTTTGTTTTTGTTTTTTTTGTAATAAAAATGTCTTGCAAATACATTTAGGCTATTTAATTTATGAAAAACTGCGAAAGACTGTATTCGAGCTTCGGCCAAATGTGTCATTCTGTTCGAAATCAGGCCTACAAATTTTCATTCTGGCGCATCCCTAGAAAAATGTAGACAGTTTGTCGCCATTGTGCTCAGTGCAACAATGACATTATTGTAATTACCTGGAGAACTGAGCTACACCAATGATTATTGTCTTTTATGGAGGCAAACCTATTTCCTGGAACCCTGCCACTCTGGGGAGTTTAGTCCCAGCCCTTATCTAACACACCTAGTCCAGTTAATCAAGGACTTTAGCAGCACCTGAATATTAAAGCCAGGTGTGTTTGAAGAAAGATCTTGAGAAATGGGGTTGGGCACATATGTACATTAACAATATGCGCTCATAGAGCACTTTATTGGGAACACTATACTAATGTTGGGTAGGACCTCCCTTTGTTCTCAAAACAGCCTCAGTTCTTCTCATTTTCATGTTCATGAAACCAGTTTGAGACGACTTTTGCTTTGTGACATGATATGTTATTATGCTGGAAGTAGCTTTTGGAAGATGGGTAAGTTGTGGCCATGATAGGATGCACATGATCAGCCACCATATTCATAGACAGTGGCATACAAGCCATGATTGATTGGTAGTAATGGGCCCAAAAAAGGCCAAGAAAACATTCTCCACACCATTACATCTGCCTGAACTGTTGACACAAGGCAGGTTGGTTCCATTCATGCTGTGTCACCAAATTCTGACCTCATGTTCTGTGTGAATCAGCCGAAATTGAGATTAATCAAGACAAGTCTACATTTTTCCAAGCTTCAGCTGTCCAGTTTTGATAAGCCTGTGCCCAGTCCAGTACAATATACTGAGTCATGTTTGCTAGTTCCAAAAGATCCATTAGACCAGATGGGATAAATTATGTTGAATATAACTGTTATCCAGAAAGACATGTGAATGATACATTCTTACAATGTACAACTCCATGCTAGGTTAATGTCTTTGCTTAAGGACTGCTGCAAGACCACAGTCACCACCCTTCTAGGCAATAGTCAAAATAGTCAAAAAGTGTGATTCCACAAACCATTTCTGTTTTTCCCCCATTCCCACACAAATGGACACAAAAGGGACCTAGCCCACTAGCTCATTATTCCCGAACTTGAGAAACAGCTTTTATGGTTTCCAAGAAGGCACAACCGTTTGACCTTTATGAGGTTAAATTATGCCATTGTTGTGGCCAATTCAAATAGTACATTTTGAAACATTTTAGATGTACGTCTCGTGGAACAGGCATGCTTTAATTTTAACCAAAATGTCAGTCAGCTCTGTGAAGCATGTGACTTAGGGTTAACATGTATGAATAACGTTTTGTGGTGTTTGTGCTTTGAATTCTGTTTGTCTATGGTGTGCTATGACTGTATGTATCACCAGTCACTATCCAACAGTGCTGCTATAAACATCCTCAAGGACCATTAGCTCCTGTTGGGTTTCAAACATGAACCTGTTCCTCGTAGGGCTGATTAATATACAGTAAGTCCTCGACTTACGACGCAGATCCGTTCCTAGGTGGCGTCGTAAACCGATTTTCGATGTAAGTCGGAACATACGTACATACTGTACGTAAATAACGTACTGTAAGCACTTATCCTATCCTAACACCTATCCTAACACAGCCGCGTAACCGTGTATTCTTCCGCCGCGCACACCAAACACGAAGTTCGCGTTATGACGTTTACGACGCAAAACCACTTAAGTGCGAAACAAGGCTTTATACAGTAAATGGGAGATGTGTCGCAACCACGGAACATCGTAACCCGAGGACTACCTGTAGCCAGTTTCTTTTTTTCATGGTATATGCCAGGATGCAGTTTATGTCATCCTGCAGTTTGTGTCAGGATGCAATCTTTATTATAGAAATGTAAGTATAATACAGGTAAGCACCTTTAGTGACCGCATTATGTGCTGTGAAACAGGTCATTGGCCGAAATGGCGTTGACCGGACATTACCATAGCACGTATTCTTTTTATGCTACTGTAATGTAAGGGTATTTTCACATGACAACTGCTTGCAAACAATATATAAATGCATCAGAGTCATATACATGCTATACCTTTTGTAATTTATGGAAATTAGCAATAGTTCTAAAAAATACGTGTACAGTAATGTACTGTTATGACCCTGTGTAGGGGAAAGCCGTAACACTTAAGAGGATGGTATGATGGACCTGATTTGTTTGACAGAAGCCAAAAATGCATTGATAGACAGTATTACAAACAACATGGAAGATCAGCCAGATAAAAAAGAGACTCATCGAGTGAATATGAACCAGTTTATATAGTTATAGCTTAAACAGAATGTACAGGTAGTGGGGAACAAACAAAAGAGTACTACTTACAATAGGACTGGCACATAGACTTACAAACGCCATTTACAGCTTGTTACAAATAAGTAGTGGAAAGTCCTCCACACAAACACAAGTAACTTACACAAAAAAGTCTGTAAACACATCAACCAAGATAGAACAATCTCTAGTCCAAATGTGAACTAAGGTAGTTACTTACAAACACACACACACACACACACACACACACACACACACACACACACACTCATGAACTCTAACTCCTGCCTCTGCTCTTGCATCCGTGGAGTTGATCGACTGTTGAGGTAACAAGCTGTTTAAGGCAGTGAATCATCCAGAGTTAAAAACAGATTTTAATTTCCTTTTATATTTTATTCTAATTTTCAAGACTTCGGGTGTTAAACTGAACAGACGTTGATCAGATGGTTGTTAAATGGTGCATATCTGTAGATAGATATGAGTATGTTTCTATCTGTTCCGCAGTGACTGTTTTGAATTAGTGAAGTGCATGGTTGTTGTACTTATTAAAATGTCTCCATAGGTCTGTAGACATGTGGAACACAGCAACGTTTACTTCCTCTTCAACTTTACACTTATATGCTCAAGTAAACTTTTGAGGATCTAAATACTCTGCTCACCATTACACCCTATAAGTGCATCGTCTTAATTTTTATCACTCAGAATTGTTACACAGCTAGAAAAGCTGTTTCTATTGACTTTATAGTACAGAGGATGAGTCATGTAGTTGAAGTCACACACATGGTATGATCAACTTTTTTCGTCCAGCTGTTTGAGCTACCCACATTCTAAGTGAATGACGAAATTAACTTAGTCACATACCCACTACACCTTCACTTTAATTAGTTAGAAAAGGTTACCACTGTTACTTGCTTGATTCAAACTTTAACTGCATCATATTCACACGCTGGAAATTTCTTTGGTTTGTTTATTTATTTAACGTCACATCAGCGTCGATGGCTACTCTTGACTGGCTCATGGTTACAACGACACTAGTCAGACACACTCACACTGGGAGCAATGTAGAGCAACCAATTAATCTAATGCATGTCTTTGGAATGTGGGAGGAAACCGGAGTAGTCAGAGTAAACCCATTCAGGCACAGGGTGGACATGCAAACTCCACACAGATGGAGTCTGATGTCGGGATGGAACTGGTATAGAGCTGTGAGACAACGCTGCTAACCACGTGCCCCACCATGCCACCCACATGACAGAAGTCCTGTACTTCAGTATGTGTACAGTTGAATAATGTTTTTTTTGCTCACAGACTGCCTCTACTTTGCACTGACACACAGAACAGATTCTGTTAGACAAGGATAGATGCAGTAGTTCTTTAGAAATTGACATTTTATTTGTTGTTCTAGTGCCACACCAGCGTAGGTTTGCTGGCTTACAGTAGTATATTATTAAAATCATTTAACGTAAAGAATTTCACTTTCATATTATCTATATACATATATACAGTGGTATAGAATGTTGTGGATCATGCTGCGGTGTATTAGAGAGTATAGAAAAAGGAACTCACCTAGAATATCTGAAACAGAAAGTTGAGGTACAGGTCATGATCTTTTCAAGTGCTCAACAGTAGATGTTGTAGATTCCTTTATTCCACACAATAAAATGATGCTGAGTTTGTTTGACAACATAGTGACCTGGGACAATCTTTGACCCAGGACTTGTGTTCAGATAACCCCATACTTTGTGATAATCTAACAGGTGTTAGTGGCTTTAACAGACCCTGTAGATCTAGATATTGATTAATAAAAGTCAGTATGATATAGTGATGATCCACATTTTTTTCAGTTCCAATCCAATTCCAGTGCACAACTGGCAATACCGATACAGACTGCGATAAAGGATGGATTGTTTAACTTTAATATTATGGTTATTATTGTTGATACTGTTTAGGGTTGGACATCGTTTGCATTTTAGCGATTTCGAGATTGATTCCGATTCTGATATAATGATTCTGATTCTGAATCTATTCCAATTTTGATTCTGAAATGGTGAAACAAATGTGGCAAATGTTTAGGTGTACAGATTATATTTATTCTTTATATTTCAACTTCAAAAGTAATCATTTTACATTAAACTTTTTTCTTCCCATTAAAACCGATTAAAAGTTAAAAGCTTAAAGTAGCTTAATGTAGTGACCTAGGAACACCAAACTTCTCTCAACTACAGATCACAAGTACACTCTACTACTGATATGATCAACTTGATAAGTAAAAAAAAAGCTGAAATGGGAAGAAAAAAGTTTAACGTGAAAATGATTACATTCCTTTTGGATCACAGGTTCATTGGTTCAGCAGTAGAGATTATTTATGATCAGCAGTAACTGAGAGAGGTTTGGTTTTCCTAAGTCATTGTTTGAGTCTATTAATCCACGTAAAGCTTTGTTCACATTAAGCGTTTTATACTGTCCCGGCTAACACACACTGTGCAGTGCTGAATCATTTCATGCTGGTGCTTCAGATGCTTTGCCATTTTAGAAGTGAAACGTCCTTTACATTTACATTTACAGCATTTCGCAGAAGCCCTTATCCAGAGTGATTTACAATTGGTACAGTCTTACAATCCAAGCAATTGTGGGTTAAGGGCCTTGCTCAAGGACCCAACAGTGGCAGCTTGGCAGAGGTGGGATTTGAACCCTGGACCTTTTGGTCCATAGTCCAGTACCTTACCCGCTAGGCTACCACACACACTGCATTTAGCTATTCAAAATTTTCTAGTAATGCCAAAACAAAGTGTACGAAAATAAAACCACGTGATGACATCGTATGTGATCACATGACACACCGGTCCTGGCAGAGAGGCTTCCTTAATACGAACGTATTTTTGCACTAATCATGGCCGTGCATAAAATCATGGTAAGAAGCGGAATGGAATATGGATCGGTAAGTGGATTGGCCCTAACACTTAAAATTGAAACATATGCTTTATTAGGTATACCCTGCTTCTTCGGGGTTGGACCCCTTTTGTGCAAAAATTACTCATAGATTTTGGTCATTATTGACATGACCACATCACACAGTTGCTGCAGATTTGTTGGCTGCACATCCATGATGTGAACCTCCCGTTTCACCACATCCCAAAAGTGCTCTGTTGGATTGAGATCTGGTGACTGTGGAGACCATTTGAGCACAGTGAACTCATCATCATGTTCACAAAACCAGTTTGAGAAGATCACATTTCATCAGTCAACATGCTGCAGTATGTTGCCCAAACTAGGGTAAAAGGAGACTGTAGTACCCGGTTGCCCTGCCTATAACCTGGATACAGGTTGAGGTACGATTGGTCATGGAGACATACAGGTTCCATTTGTTATTCTATGGCACATTTGCCCACGGATGTTGCAGCTGGGCCTGTAGATCCTGCACACTCGTAGGTTGTCAAAGCTGGCGTCCCAGCTGGTCTCATAAATTCTGGTGACCAGGCAGGCAAAGGAAGTGTTGCAATCTGGTGGAGAAATTCTGGGAACCACTTGCTATGTGTGGTTCAGCATTGTAATGCTGAAAAATGCTAGTTGGAAGCCCAGGCCATCCATAGCCTATTTACCATGTGTGCATGCCCTCACGGAACTACTACTCCTAACAGCTAGGTCAGAACGGCCTAGATTGCGGGCAATTCATCGAAATTACTATCCTGCTTCTCTCAGTCCAATGATGCACTCCCTCTCAAAGTCTGTACAAAATGTCATTGATTGCATCATAGAAGCATGTCTAGCAGTCAGCAATCTCTCACCAAGAGGTACATTACCCAAAAGTAGCCTCTGAGATATAAGGCAAAAGGGGGAAGCACTTTTATGCCATCTTTGTGGAAAGACCCCGTGTCTAATCCGACCACAGCTGTAATCATTTACATGTCTGAATAAGAAATCCGACATTTCTATCTAGGTGCGTTACTTTTATTTTTTGGCAATGAGTGTATTTTCTGGAGTGCAAAAACAAGGTTGTAGCTGCAGCTGCATCCTGTGATAGTTTTTTAGAATTTTAAATGAAAATGCTATTGGAAACGAGAATATAAGAACATTTTCAAAACGGCCACTGTGGACTTCAAGGAGCAGAGGGGCAGGTGCATGGTCACTTTCTTTCCCCAGTGTAAGCTATACATACTGTACTTATGTCAATATTCCTTCTGAAATTGCACCTCAAACTGTATTTTATTGACTCCTATTCATTCAAGCACTTAGAGATTTGTATGTTTATACAGATACCAACTTCTTCAGGCTTCTGCTGTCATCTGTATTTGAGTTTTATCACACTTGCTTTTTCTTCTTTGGCACATTTGACCAAATTCCTAAAACAAAGATTTGTTTCTGTATGAAAAGGATATGCATAATCTGGCCTTAAACAGATGAAAGAATTGTGATTACCCTGTAACCCCTATTTACCTGTAACTACATCTATTAGCTTTAGGCACAGCCCTGTTATATTAAGGGTACTTTCTTAATTGCCTCCTGGGACTGACAACAGGAGGCTTATTTGCAGAACCAGTTATGAACTGTAGACGGTGTAGGGCCTATTATCATACCTTACTAATACTGTGCATTCCAATGTGTTTTACTCTTAATAGTACGGTCATATATGTTAAAATTTCGCATTAAATTGTAGTGTGAAATACAGTTTTTACATCATTGTGAATAAATCTAAATAATTTGATTCTGTGTTGTATTCATCAGAGTGAATGCTTGAATGCAAAGCAGTACATGACACATGTACTAGTGTGTGTGGAAAGGAACGTTTACACAGACTCAGAAGGCTAATCAAGTGGTGAGCAAGGGCCTCTATACCAACTGTTTGTTCATATTAGGAAATCCCCATGTGGTTTCTGTGCAGCTCTTCTCTTTTCCTTCTTTCTTGTTTCTCTTTCCTACACTTGCTTGCCTTTTGTTGTTTTCTTTGTATTGCTGTGTACACTTTTCCACTGATCATTTTCTGTAAAGGACAAATGAATGATGATCAAGTGGAACTGGCTGTTCTCGGTAGCGGTCGTGCCAGTTATAAAATGATAATTATTACAGTTATTTCAACATTAAATATTCATAATCTTTAATTCTGTTCAAGCCTGTTTTTCGCTTGATTTGCAGTGATTGTACCTTTGACATCAATTTAGAGTAATTAGAAGGTAGGTACCAAAGCTATGTACAGTCTTTTCCATTATGTCATCCTAGTATTATTGTAAACAGTGGGTGGGTCACTGGGCATGGCTATCTTAGTCTGACATGTAAGATGATCTGGCAACGTTTACAGTTACACTTATCATGTACTACATCTGTGACGTTTCTCCAGTGCGTGCATGTCCTCCTATAATCAAATGGGCTTTAGACTGGCAGTCGGTGTGAAAAGGACAGTCTTTCATGCTGTTTTCTTCAATATTGGCTACTAGTTGCCTTAAATCCTCTTCATCCTCGTGCTCTGTAAACATTAGCAACCCCAGAACAATACTCACACATTTCTGTCCAAAACAGACTATCACCATAGCATAGACAGTCAATTGTCAATCAACACTTTAAGCAGGTGTCTATGAACACCTTCCCAGCTGCTGGTTGTCCGCTTGAGATGTGTAACAGAGAAGGCAGATGAGGAGGGAAGATAGTCACTGAATACAACAGTAGTGCATGCATTGTGCAAGGAGCTAATGTCTGATGCAAACTAACACCCTGCTGAGTGCAAGGTTTGTTTCGTGGCCAGGCCATCCTTGCAAGCAGCCAGTGCATCTCCCCGTACTGCCCTAAAACATTAATGCTACTTATCCAGTTATCTGAATGCTGTATGGTTCAATCCCCATCCTGCAGGGGCTCTAATGATATCAGGGTTTGGTAAAAGTATTGTTAAAGTGTCAGTGAAAGTAGAGTTGCCACAGTATTCTGATTTGGGTAGCCTGTTATGAACTAAGATTATTCGTTGTACCAATTTAATACAGTAAATAAATAAATATAAATAAATAAGTAAATATATTTAGCAAAACATACCAGTGTTTCCCGTCTTGGCTCCTCCACAAGGCAACAACCGAGTGAAAGGGGTTAATGATATTTTTTATTTCTGGTTGTTTGGGCTAGTCTGAGTATTTGAGAATTTTTAAGTATTTTCATGTACAAGTATGACAGTTCTCTGGGCAAAAATACATTGTTGGTGCTAGAGGTCAGAGGAGAATGGCCAGACTGGTACCGAATGACGAACCTTGAAGCAGATGGGCTACAGAAGCAGAAGACCACAATGGTCTACAGGCAACTGTGCTGTGGCTGCAGTTCACACAGACTCAACAAAATTGGACAATAGACGACTGGAAAAATGTTGCCTGGTCAGATAAGTCTCGGTTTCTGCTGCAACATTTGAATGGTAGGGTCAGAATTTGGCATAAACAATAGGAAAGCATGGATATGTACTGCCTTGTATCAAGGATTTGGGCTGGTGGTGGTGTTATGGTGTGAGAGATTTTCATGGCACACTTAATACATATTGAATGTTGCTTAAATACCACAGCCTACCTGACTATTGTTACTGACTATGTCCATTGCTTTATGATCACTTTGTACCATCTTCTGATGACTACTTCCACCAGGATGAAGCGCCATGTCACAAAGAGCTCAAATAATCTCAAATTAGTTTCTTGAACATGACAATGAGTTCACTTTACTCATATGTCCTCCACAGTCACCAGATCTCAATCCAATAGAGCACCTCTGGGATGTGGTGAAAATTCACGTTTTGCTAAACTATGCCACAAAGAGTTAGGGCAGTTCTGAAGGCAAAAGGGGGTCCAACCCTGTACCAGCAAGTTCATCTAATAAAGTGGCTGGCCTGTGTAATTGACTTTGACTTTGGCTTGGTCAGTGGTGCCAGAAGGGGTAGTTTTGAGCAGAAACTGCTGATTTCCATGGAATTTCCCAAATAACAGTCTCTGCAGTTTGCACGGAGCAGTGCAAAACCAACTTGAGTATCAAAACTTTCAGCCATATTTGACTATATTGTGAAGACACTAAATCAGACACTGAGAGGATATGCACACAAGCAGTGGCTGGGGTGACTTCAACTAGGGTCTCTGGAGTTGTGATGCAACAGCACTGACTACTGTGCCACCATTTCTCATACAGTGTTAAAGTTTTCATAATCTTGCAGATTTTTAATAAATACTTATTGACTATCACAACAACTGCCTTAGCCTTCCATTATAAGTGAGTTATAAAGTAAGTTAACATTTTATGTTCTTTTGTCACTACAGAGAAACATTTTAAACTCATTGTTGTGGTTTTCAGACATTCCTCAAACATAGATTATACTTCAACATATAGAATATTCTTTTCTCATGACCCACTGAGCTCACCAACAGAAACCATGGCTCTGAGATTTCAGTGTTGTTAAAACAGTGCACTACCAAGAGGAACATTGATTTCTGACTGGGGTCCCATGTAAATCTTATGCGTTTTTGTGTATGAGAAGGTGAATTCAGGCCTGTGATTCATACAGTGGTGCTTGAAAGTTTGTGAACCCTTTAGAATTTTCTATATTTCTGCATAAATATGACCTAAAACATCATCAGATTTTCACACAAGTTCTAAAAGTAGATAAAGAGAACCCAGTTAAACAAATGAGACAAAAATATTATGGTTGGTCATTTATTTTCTTGAGGAAAATGATCCAAATTATATATTAGTGAGTGGGAAAAGTATGTGAACCTTTGCTGTCGGTATCTGGTGTGACCCCCCTGTGCAGCAATAACTGCAACTAAACGTTTCCTGTAACTGTTGATCAGTCCTGCACACCGGCTTGGAGGAATTTTAGCCCATTCCTCCGTACAGAACAGCTTCAGCTCTGGGATGTTGGTGGGTTTCCTCACATTAGCTGCTCGCTTCAGGTCCTTCCACAACATTTCCATTGGATTAAGGCAGTACTTTGACTTGGCCATTCCAAAACATGAACTTTATTCTTCTTTAAAACCATTCTTTTGGTAGAACGCTTGTGTGCTTAGGGTCGTTGTCTTGCTGCATGAGCCACCCTCTCTTGAGATTCCAGTTCACGGATAGAAGTCCTGACATTTTCCTTTAGAATTCTCTGTTTATAAGTCAGAATTCATTGTTCCATCAATGATGGCAAGCCGTCCTGGCCCAGATGCAGCAAAACAGGCCCAAACCATGATACTACCACCACCATGTTTCACAGATGGGATAAGGTTCTTATGCTGGAATGCAGTGTTTTCCTTTCTCCAAACATGATACTTTTTCTTTTAAACCATAAAATCCTATTTTGGTCTCATCCATCCACAAACATTCTTCCAGTAGCCTTCTGGCTTGTCCACGTGATCGTTTAGCAAACTGCAGACGAGCAGCAATGTTCTTTTTGGAGCGCAGTGGCTTTCTCCTTGCAACCCTGCCATGCACACCATTGTTGTTCAGTGTTCTTCTGATGGTGGGACTCATGAACATTAACATTAGCCAATGTGAGAGAGGCCTTCAGTTTGCTTAGAAGTTACCCTGGTGTCCTTTGTGACCTCACCAGGCTATTACACACCTTGCTCTTGGAGTGATCTTTGTTGGTCGCCACTCGAGGACACCACTCCTGGGGAGGGTAACAAGGGTGTTGAATTTCCCTCCATTTGTACTACACATCTGTCTGACTGTGGATTGGTGGAGTCCAAACTCTTTTAGAGATGGTTTTTGTAAACCCTTTCCAGTCTGATGAGCATCAACAACTCTTTTTCTTTCACACTTCCACAAACGTGTTGGGAAGAGCTGACTTTAACATTTACATTTACATTTACAGCATTTAGCAGACGCCCTTGATACCAGAGCGACTTACAGTTTGATACAGTCTTACAATCAAGCAATTGTGGGTTAAGGGTCTTTTTTTTTTTGCTCAAGGACCCAACAGTGGCGCTTGGCAGAGGTGGGATTTGAACCCTCGACCTTCTGGTCCAGAGTCCAGTACCTTTACCCGCTAGGCTACCACTTTGATAGATCCCCTGTTCTTTTAAGAAAAACTCACACCTGATGTCATCAAATTGATTTAAACACCTGACTCTAATTTCACCTTCAAATTAACTGCTAATCTTAGAGGTTCACATACTTTTGCCACTCACTAATATGTAATATTGAATCATTTTCCTCAAGAAATAAATGACCAACTATAAATATTTGTCTCATTTTGTTGTTTAACTGGGTTTAACCTTTTAACTGTTTTTTAGGCATTTGTGTGAAATCTGATGATGTTTTAGGTCCATATTTATGCAGAAATACAGAAAATTCTAAAGGGTTCACAAACTTTCAGGCACACTGTATGTGTTTAAAAAAGGAGTATTCCACCCCAACTACTGTTGTGGGTTTGTCATATGGCCAAAAGAATACGGTTAGACTTGCTTACTATAATAACACTTAGCTATTTATAGAGAGCTCTGGCAGAGGAGAACACAAATCAAGTGAAATGTAATTGGGCTGTTTTCCCACCGATAGAGTCGTAGTCAATTTAGTTACTTTGTTCTAATAAAATGCCAGTCTTTGTAATTGGGGTAGTACAAGCCAGGTAAAGGCATTTTGTAACTACTAGTAAATACTGTTTTAACAAACAATGGTAGTTCCCCAGTTTAAGCAGCACAATGCTTGTGTATGATCTACTGAGGGATACCACGAGAGGAGCAGCAAAGATAGACTGTGTGACTGAGTGTGAACCTGAAACCTTTGGCTAACATTAGTTGTTGCAACAAGCAACCCAATAGACTGTTCTTTCATCGGCCCATTTCATACTTGCAACTAACCACAGACATTGCATTCTCTCACTCATGCACACATGAAACAAGCAAGAGCAGCAGTAGATGCCTTCACCCACCTTTGACATTGACGTCAATTATGGGGATTTCCTCAGCTTTACTATTTTGCATGCTTGTTTTCACACAGATATAATAGATGGAAGAGATGCTACGTGTTACATTATAGCTGTTACATTTGCAGCTATGTGTGTTTTATTAGAATCGCTACATTTTCCAGTACAAATGTTTTAATTTTCATCTGATTAGTGATTTTGAAACAGTTATTTTATGTTTTTTTGTCTTACCGGTAATATACTTTATGTTAAGATATGTAATGTACAGTAAATCATGCTACTCAAGTAAAAATAAGATATATAATTAAAACTACATTTACTATTCGTATTTAATGATGTTTTTAGTTCTTTTTGTTGTATGTTATTTTCACTTTTTTAAACTTTCAAAACAAGTTTTTCTGTCTGAGGATGCACAGGCTATCCTATCTTACTTGGATTTTTACCAATGGAAAATAATCAAATATTCGATTTTTTTTTAATGAAACATGAAATAGCCTGGCATCATCTACACAAATATCACTACCCTCTTAAACTCATATGGGGAGGACTTTTTACTACTTAATATATGGACAGTTCCAGGTTTAAACCATACTATCGGACAGACAAAAAAGTCAGGAGACTGAAGATCTGTAACACATTACAGGTAAAGTTCGCATTAAACGGCGCATACCTGTAAATTGACCGAAATGGGCGTTACCATAGTAAAACATTACCATAGTCACAGTCTGTTTAGCTACTGTAATGGAAATACAAAGGGTATATTCACAAGAAAACTGCGTGCAAATGGTACGTAAATGCATCAGAGATACATAAGCCAAACTGCTCGACTAACAAGCTCAACTGGTAAGGTAGTGAGCTTTCGAGTGAATGATGGCCTGCTTTTAAACCCTAACTCCTGCTTCTGCTCATGGATCTGCAGCATTTATTGACTTGTAAGTTAAGTTAATTAAGTCAGTCTTATGTTTGCACTAAGATATCAGAAAAGAGATGTAAAGTACAGGTTTGTCGCTGATCAAAAGGATCAGGCTGCCCATGCCCTACATTTTTGTGTTCCATGATGCAGTTACAAGAAATGACTGTCTTGAGGAGGACACACTGAGTGAAGACTGATTTTATTATTCGTGGTCTTGACTTTTATATAAAGTGTTGTATAGTAATTTAGACACGGCACACAGGCTGTCTGCTCTGCAAGGTTACAGACTGAAATGCATGGGTGCACACCAACGACTGGAGTGCAGCAGAGTTTGGTGTTTTTCTGGTAGTATCGTTATTAAGCAGTAAGTTGAATCAGGTCTGTTAAAGCAGGTAAATTGCCAGATTGTTGCTGGACCTGGTCTGATTTAATGTAAGACCTATCCATTTAGGTTGATGGGTTTTGGGGATAATATAAATGTTTTGACAAGAAAATATTTTCAGCTTTGGATAAGTGTCAAGTTCTTCTGAGATTTGTGTTTTTGCTCTCTATAGGAGAAACTGGTGAAGTACATAAGTAAGCAGCTGGCTTGTAAGCAGAGTGTTCCGGTCTGTGAGCGATCTCTGGCCCTCAACTCGTACCCTCACCTGCTGGACTGGCTCTACACCATTAACCTTAGGCCTGAACTCATACAGGTACTGCCTGGTTGTGTGCATACAAGCTTGCATAGTAGTGATGTCAAAATAATGAAAGTTTGATCACACACACACATATCACTCACCCTGTTTGTATTTTTCAAACTGTATTGGTTTTACTCTGTGAAACAACCCTGGAAAATGACAATCAAAAACACTTTTGCAATCTTTTGTAGTCTTTCTTCCAGGCTGATGTTTGACAGACATCTGATTTATTGATATTTACTTTGTGGTTGCAGTTACAAATCAAGCTCCAGTAAAGTGTTACACTCCAGAACGGTTAAGGTTTTGAGCGTAAAGCCCTTGCTCAAGTGTACTGATTATGCAATTCTGTAATACCCTCTTGTTTGCAATAGTTTTCCAATCACTGACTGCCTTGCTTTGGAAAGGTTTATGCACAAACATATAATTATAACTGTAATGATGTAATTTTATTGGACCTGTTATCACGTTCTAGTATTAATATCACAGTGGTTTATTGCACAGCATTCTGGCACAGTTGGGACAATATTGTTGTGTAGGAAAGAACTTAGTCACTTTTAAAGTCAAGTAGAGTGCTGCTTGAAAGTTTGTGAACCCTTTAGAATTTTCTCCATAAATATGACCTAAAACATCATCAGGTTTTCACACAAGTCCTAAAAGTAGATAAAGACAACCCAGTTAAACAAATGAGACAAAAATATTATACTTCATTTATCGTCATTTATTTATTGAGGATAATGATACAATATTACATATCAATGAGTGGCAAAAGTATGTGAACCTTTGCTTTCAGTATCTGGTGTGACCCCCTGTGCAGCAATAACTGCAACTAAACGTTTCATGTAACTGTTGATCAGTCCTGCACACCGGCCTGGAGGAATTTTAGCCCATTCCTCCGTACAGAACAGCTTCAGCTCTGGGATGTTGGTGGGTTTCCTCACATTAGCTGCTCGCTTCAGGTCCTTCCACAACATTTCGATTGTATTAAGGTCAGGACTTTGACTTGGCCATTCCAAAACATTAACTTTATTCTTCTGTAACCATTCTTTGGTAGAACGACTTGTGTGCTTAGGGTCGTTGTCTTGCTTCATGACCCACCTTCTCTTGAGATTCAGCTCATGGACAGATGTCCTGACATTGTTCATTAGAATTCCCTGATATAATTCAGAATTCATTGTTCCATCAATGATGGCAAACCATCCTGGCCCAGGTGCAGCAAAACAGGCCCAAACCATGATACTACCACCACCATATTTCACAGATGGGATAAGGTTCTTATGCTGGAATTCAGTGTTTTCCTTTCTCCAAACTTAACGCTTTTCTTTTAAACCAAAAAGTTCTATTTTGGTCTCATCCATCCCCAAAACATTCTTCCAATAGCTTTCTAGCATGTCCACATGATCTTTAGCAAACTGCAGACAAGCAGCAATGTTCTTTTTGGAGAGCAGTGGCTTTCTCCTTGCACCCCTGCCATGCACACCATTGTTGTTCAGTGTTCTTCTGATGGTGGACTCATGAACATTAACATTAGCCAATGTGAGAGAGGCCTTCAGTTGCTTAGAAGTTACCCTGGGGTCCTTTGTGACCTCGCCAACTATTACACGCGCTGGGGAGGGTAACAAGGGTGTTGAATTTCCTCCATTTGTACACAATCTGTCTGACTGTGGATTGGTGGAGTTCAAACTCGTTAAAGATGGTGTTGTAACCTTTTCCAGCCTGATGAGCATCAACAACTCTTTTTCTGAGGTCCTCAGAAATCTACTTTGTTCGTGCCATGATACACTTCCACAAACGTGTTGTGAAGAGCAGACTTTGATAGATCCCTGTTCTTTAAATAAAACATGGTGCCCTCTCACACCTGATTGTTATACCATTGATTGAAAACACCTGACTCTAATTTCACCTTCGAAGTAACTGCTAATCCTAGAGGTTCACATACTTTTGCCACTCACTAATATGTAATATTGGATCATTTTTCTATAATATTATAATATTTTTTACTATAATATTTTGTCTCAATTGTTTAACTGGGTTCTCTTTATCTACTTTTAGGACTTGTGTGAAAATCTGATGATGTTTTAGGTCATATTTAAGCAGAAATATGGACAATTCTAAAGGGTTCACAAACATTCAAGCACCACTGTACAGTCTTAAAATGCTGAAAATACAGAGCCCTGCAGGCTTCACTGTGAGCTATGATGCTGCTTGATGTGATAATGCACTAACATCTGCACCAAAATTGTAAACTACAGTATATAGGAGCCTGTTAGCCACCTGCTAAGCTCTTGCAGCTAGTGATAGAACAAAACTGTGCACATATGTAGGTGAACCCCATTTAAAGGAATTCATTTTATTTAACTGTGATCTTACTCTCGACATATTGGGTGAAGCACGGCACTACTGCTTAGCAGCTAATGGTTACAAGTAGTGTATCACCAGCTTCCTTCAACAGCTGTAACTAAGTTTTGCAGATATCCTTGGAAATATATCACCCAGATTCCGAGTGCTCTCTCTGTAGCTGTTAACAAAGACACTTCTATCACATGAGCACCTGAGTGCAGTGGGACCTAGTGAAACCTAAACTGTAACTTGTTTGACTAAAGTGTACTTATTCTATTTCAGTATCCCTCATTACCTTACTGTGAGTGTGTACAGGTATATCACGACATACTGAATTACAAAATACCAGCACATTTGTATGTGGCTTACTTTTGATCAGTTTGTTAACATAAATTATATAATTTATTATTTTATTATGTAATCATATGATATTTTTCATGTTGCTCGGTTGGAAACTGACTTGAGGTTCACTCAAGTCTAATGTTGACATATACATATAGATGCTGGAAACATTCCACAGAGATTTTGGTCCACATTGACATGAGAGCATCACACAGATGCTCCAGATTTGTTGACTGCATCTCACGATTTAAATCTCCCGTTCCACCACATCCCAAAGGTGCTCTATTGGATTGAGATCTGGAGACTGGGGCGTCCATGTGAGCGCAGTGAACTCATTGTCATGTTCAAGAAACCAGTTTGAGATGGTATGACCTTATCCAGCTGTTCTTTACGCCAAATTCTGACCCTACCATCTGAATGTTGCAGCAGAAATCGAGACTCATCAGACCAGGCACCATTTTTCCAATCTTCTGTTGTCTAATTTTGGTGATTTGGTGATTGTAACCTCAGTTGCCTGGTCTTAGCTGACAGGAGTGGCACCCGGTATGGTCTTCTGCTACTGTAGTCTATGTGCTTCAAAGTTTGGCATGTTGTGTGTTCAGAGATGCTCTTCTGCATACCTTGGTTGTAATGAGTGGTTATTTGAGTTACTGTTGCCTTTCAGTTGGCTCGGAATGTCTGGTTATTCTACTCTGACGTCTGGAATAAACTCCCCCCCCAGAGAAATGCCACTCATTGGATATTTTCTTTTTGTCGGACCGGTCTCTGTAAACCCTATGGCTGTGCTTGAAAACATACTCAGACCAGGCTATCTAGCTCCAACATCCAAACCAAGTTCAAAGCCACTTAAATCACCTTTCTTTACTGTTCTGGTGCTCGGTTTGAACTTGAGCAGGTCAACTTGACTATGTCTGCATGCCTAAATTCGCTGTCATGAGATTGACTCATTAGATATTTGTGTTAATGAGCAGTTGAACTGGTGTGAAGGTTTCCCCTAACAGTCTTAATATAAGATATTAGAATATACCTACTACATTTGAGAACATTCATTATTTAAATGAGGTTGTTAATAATTTGAAATAGTCAGATTATTAGTGTGCATGTAAACACACTTACAGACACAAATCCAGATAATTCACAGTAGAGAAATACTGGGTAAGTTTAAGTGTGATACTGGCTATAGTGTACAATATTGCTGTGTAGGTTTTGACATGAGGTCTTGACATACCAGTCGTCTGTGGGCACCCACACCCCATTTGACTCCTAATCCTAGAATGTGCAGTGTCAGCCTTTCAGCTCTACAAGCTGCACTCTATTTTTAACCCTTCCTCATGTGTACTGACACACAACGCCCCCAGCTAGACAGAACAGGATTTCAGTTGGACTGGGCCACTCATAGCCTTACCTAACTTTATTAGATATAAACAAACAGAACAGGAACATGAGGTGGAGAAAACTTTGAATGGCTCAATAGAGTAATTAACAGAAGAGCATGAACTCCATGCAGATTTTGCCCCAAGGAGAAGGCTGATGACATGGTGCCATTATCATTAGTGAACATGCTGCATTTCAGGCACAGAGATACAAGAGGTTGCACGTGCTTTGTGTTTACCTTTTAAGTGTATGTTGTCCATCTTTAACCACATGTTTTCATGTGTGCTTCCTTGACACTTTATGCCAGCGTGGTGTTTCTTGACATACAAAGCTCATGGCCATTCTATTTTAAGCTCAACAAAGGCTATTCTTTTTCACTCTGTGATTCACTGGGGAGGAATGCATGCATGTGGCGGGGGACCCACATGATGCCACATTGCACTTCTGTCTTTTTTGTCTTAAATGAGTTCTGGATGCCTCAGTACCTTCGGAGTAGACCATGTGCTGTGTGAGTGTCTAATGCCTGCAAACATGTTTTCATGGAAACATGAAGGAATGTCCTCTGAGGCAGACAAGATCAGACTGGTTCCCAAAAAGAATTTGCATGATTGCACAGTTTAAGGAAATGTGCTTTGTTTGTGTAATCCCTCGGTGCTTTCTAGTATCCCTAGACAACAAGGAGCCACAACAGCTATGTAATGCTTTCCCTTATCAAACATTTCATATCAGTGACTGATACTTTTGTCATTAAAAATGGTTCAGGCCGACATGATTTCCACACCCATTTTATTGTTTGAACATGCACAGTTCTGTGAAGCATTTCACTGTGTGTAGTTTCAGTAAAAAAGATAACCACATTATTAAGGAAAAACAGGAAGTAGTTGCAAGGTTAGTTTGTATCTTTATAGGAACATTTCCAGATATCATGACTTATCCATAGCTGATACTGCAAGTTGGGAGACTTACTATTACACAAGCAAGTTCAGGGTTAAAATGGGTCAGTTGGAGACACAGCTGTTGGGAAACGAAAACTCACATTTTATTTACACATTTTTTTAGAAACTCTCTTATGGGTCAGCTGCTAGTTCATTTCCCATTCCTGTAATATGTACACTTGGATAAAACCTCAGCATCGGTGGTAGCTCCAGGATCTATACACTTACTGTTTACTTTTTAATTACACCTCCACACTCTCAGTCATTGTCCATTGTATCAGTTCCACCTATCATTATAAGAGCACTTTGTAGTTCTGCAATTATAGACTGCAGTCCATCTGTTTATCTACATACTATTAGTCCACTTTACTCTGTTCTCTAAAGATCAGGACCCTCACAGGATCACCACAGATCAGGTACTATTTGGGTGGTGGATTATTCTCAGCACTGCAGTGACACTGATGTGGTGATGGTGGTGTTAGTGGTGGAAGGAGTGGATCAGACACAGCAGTGCTGCTGGACTTTAACACCTCAGTGTCATTGCTGGGCAAAAATAGTCCACCAACCAAAATATCCAGCCACCAGCATCCTGCACAGTGAGTGTAGAAACAAGGTGGTGTACCTAAGATTGATGAGTGTGGATGTATTACTCTTTACACTTTACACTTTACACATTACACTTTCCCCTTTTCAGTGCTGACAACCTTTTTCACCGTATGATAACTTTGTCTAAATATATCACAATTTAACAAGCAACACTAGCATGGGCATGAGTAAAAAAATTGTGTAGGCTGTATACTTCTATTTATAATTGGTAATATTAACATTATTATATTATTATATTATAGCAACATTATATAAGTTGCTATCACGTCAGAAAAATAGCACCCTAGACCATTTTATGTTGCTCTGATATTTTTTGTACATCAGAACAACAGAAGATGAGTGCTCAAGACATAGACAGAAAGAAATAAGTCAGTATTTTTTAAAATGAATAAATAAATCACTGGACATATGCTCCATGACACTGTAACTAGTCTAGATGTGGACTGCCCAGATATAATCAGTCAGCACAAAGAGATAAAGTAACTATTCCTGACTGTCTGTTAGTCAAACCCTTGTCTTGCGCTAGAGTGTGTGTGTGTGTGTGTGTGTGTGTGTGTGTGTGTGTGTGTGTGTGTGTGTGTGTGTGCTGTGTGTATGTGTGTATATATGTCTTATAGGTCGTGTATATATATATTTATATATCGATATATAGATTATAATATATATATATACCCACCACATATATATCTTATATATGTATATTGTATGTGTGTGTGTATATAATATGTTTTATATATATATATATTATATATATCTATATATATATATATAAGCTCTACACAACCACACACACACACACACACAACACACACACACACACACCACATATATATCTAGATATTATATATAGATATGGGTGTGGGTGGGTGTGTGTGTGTGTGTGTGTGGGTGTGTGTGTGTGTGTGATAATATAATATATTATATATAGACAACACACACACAATAGATATATAGATATAGTATAGAGAATAGATATATATATATATATATAAATATATTTATATACACACACATAAATATATATATATATGTGTGTGTGTGTGTGTGTGTGTGTGTATATATAGACATACATACATGTACATACATACATAAATACATACATACAAACATACACACACACACACACACAGACACACACACACTCTCGCGCAAGACAAGGGTTTGACTAACAGACAGACAGGAATAGATGCTGTCTGGGAAAGTGTATGGATGGGTTCAGAATGGGCTTCACAGCCAATTAGAATTAGAATTAGGTGTATGTGTGTGTGTGTGTGTGTATGTGTATGTATATATATATATATAATATATATATATATATATATATATATATATATATATATATACATACACCTAACTCTAATTGGCTGCGAAGCCCATTCTGAATCCATCCATACACTTTCCCCTTTTCAGTGCTGACATCCTGTGCACCCTCAAAGGCTTCTCTTAAGGAAATGGAGGATCATAGGTGTGCTTCCTGTGCTTTACTATTCTTCAGTTCTCCATGCTTCAGTGGTCTCGTGTAGGGATTTCGTACTCGCTAAACAAAGCGATTGACTGTGTAGAAATTCTAACAGGAAGCTGATATAACTCTCCACCCCACAAGCATCACCTTGGTTCATCTCTTGAATTGAGGTGAATAAACATGTCAATGCCTGTCATTAAAGACAAACTATATTGGTATTCCCTATCGCAGCGGAGTGGAGTAACGGCACTGTGTTTTTTGAAGGAGGAAGGATGACTTCAGCTTACAGGAAATGCACACACAGCCTGTGTTCTTTAGGTGTGGGGAATGGGAGCCATGCCAACTGGTGATAAACCAGTCATGCATGATAACCAGCAGACACATGGAGAGTGGAGGGATGGGGGGCGATGTGAGCAAATCGGCAAAAATATTATTTGGGAAGATGCACTGAAAGTCTGTAAATGTCACCCCATAATCTTATTGAATTATTAAAAAATGATCTCTGTGAAGGTTTGTATTCTACACATATATGACTGTGTAGTGTTATTTTAATGAAAAACTGGGTCAAATAGTCGATAAAAGAGAAACTATTTAAATAGTTTGAGTACTAGTGTTAGCGTTAGGTGATAACGTCTGGCTCAGTCAGCCTTCTAGTGCATCACAAAGGGATTGGATTGAAATCTGTGAAGATCAGTTGGATTCTTCCAAAACAACCCTATTCCTTTGGGCAATCATTTCCTTATGGATCTCGTTTTGTGCACAGAAGCGATTGTTCTTCTGAAACAGGAAAGGGCCTTTCCCAACCTGCTGTTACAAAGCTCACAGCTCACATGTCTCTTTGGAAAAAGAACATATTCTCTGGAAAAATGGATTAAACACAAACCATCTAAGACAGCAACAACTTGTAACACTTCCTCCAAGTTAGAGCCATAGGGGTAGTTATATTCTATACAGTATATGTGTTCTATATATGTAGTTATATTCTAATAACATTTATTTTTAAATGTTATATTTGAATAATTATGGTTGTGTACAGAACTGCCTGTGAGTGAGACAGCTCTCTCTGCATCTCCGCACTGGGAGAAGCATATACTGTACATAGTTTATAACTCCGTTTTGTGAATTTCAATGCATTAATCAATAGGTACAGACTGTTGTTCTTTTGAAATATGCACAGAGTTTGTTGATGTATCCTGTACAGAGAGTAAGAGAGACGCAGCAAGATGTAAAGGACTGATACCATCTGAAGCTAGGCAGCATATAAATGCGACATGATGACGTCACACACATGCAAATTAGCACATCTGGTCTACGCCACTGCAGTTAGCAGTAGCATGCTCGTTGCACTGACAAAAAGCTCAAGTCTAATTCATCTCTTGAGAGAATGTTTCCACTGCTCAGAAAAGTTGGGACAGTATGGAAAATGCAAATAACAAATAAATGCACTTGTATTTACTTTGACCTTTATTTCATTACACATTGTATGAAAATCCAGGAGCACAAACTTACTAACTTTTTGTTAGTACTGTTGTTCTGTGTCTCAGGTGTTAAATATGTATGTAATTATGTAAATGTATTTTTTATAAATTTCACATATTAATACTTTTGACTCTTGCTAGTTTTAATCAATTGATCTTTGTCTAGTTACCAGCTAAATGTGCTAAACCACAGATCTCACACAGAAGGGTTTACATTTTCCCTCATGCTAGTCCTCATATTAGCTTCTGTCTACATTTTACATTTATCTCGTCAAAAATGTGCGTGTATTACGATGTTCCTCCAAAAAGAAGCCTTAAGGAAAGATTAAAATTGAAATTCAACAAATCGAAGTGCTGGCACACTCCGGTCAAAATCTAGTCTTGCTCAAGTGCTTGTAAATAAATATTCCTTCGACATTTCTATAAAAAGAAGGCTCAAATGTGAGCAAAATGCTCTCACTGTAGAATCCTACTTTGCCAAGGGCACTGACACAACCCTATACCATGATAGACCCTGACTTTTGGACTTTACTGTGAGATGGTCCATCCCAGATGCCTCAGAGCTCAGAGAAGTCTTTTTGCACAGTAAAGGTTTAAATGGCATTTATGAATGTAACGCATATTTCCAAAGTAATCCTTTACCTATGTGGTTATATCAGCTGTTGATGGTTCTTGATGCAGTTTAGGCTTGTACCCTTGTCCTTTTACTACTGAAATTCCTCCAGTGCTTGAATCATTTAATAATATTATGTGCTGTTGAGGGTGAAATACGCAAATTATTCCCAATCTTTTTTTAAACATTTTAATAATTTTCTCAACCATTTGTTTACAAACTGGATTTCCTTTTCTTTTCAGTGACGTTCATCGATACTGCTTTTGTACCACATCATGATTACAATCACCTGTTTGAAATCACATCATTACTTTGTTTTTTTACCTCATTACTAGCCCTAAATTACCGCCATCCTAAGTTGACCAGACAAAGCATGAAATAGCTTGGGTTCATACAGTTTGCAGTTACCGTATTTTCCGGGCTATAAAGCGCAATATCAACGATCGGCTGCTAACGGATCTATTTTCATACATAAAGCGCACCGGGTTATAAGACGCATTAAATGAAACAAAACTCTTAAGTTCTGTCGGAAGCTCAGTTTGGTCTTTACCTGGCGCAGGACGTCTTCTTGCTTCCTCCACTTCCGTATCATTGATTCGTTAATGTTGAATTCTCTCGCAGCTGCTCTATTTCCATGTTGTACTGCGTGACTGATAGCGTTGAGTTTGAAATCCGCTTCAAAAATAAATGAATGAATGCACGTACCCTAATGCTGAACCACATACCGTATTACTCCGCTATGCTACCAACCTACCAAGACCGTGCTAAAACATTTTGACAGATTTATGAGCGCCGTGTACCATCTACAATCGGTTCTACGTCAGAAAGCACAACCAGAATTAATTAATACATTAGGCGCACCGTATTTTAAGGCGCACTGTCGATTTTTGAGAAAATTAAAGGATTTTAAGTGGTCCGAAAAATACGGTAATTAAAAGTCAAAGAAAATGTAAGATACACTGCGTTTTTTAATTTATTTGCATTTTCCTTACTCGCCCCAACTTTTTCTGATTTGGGGTTGTAGTTCATTAAAAGTTATAAAAGTGCTAGAGATGGAACAGTAGGTTGTGCTGGGCGTTTTGTCAGTAGCATTACATTGTCCAGCTCAGAGAGAAATAGTACATGAATGGGAAGTACAAGATGTGAGCTCAGAGTAATGAAGAACAAGACCGGGAGAAAGAAAGCACATTTAAAGAAAGGGAAGGGGTGAGGTCAGAGAAAAGGAGGAGGGAAAGGCTTTAGGAAGAGGGAGGAGGGTGAGTGGAAATGAGCTGCTCTCACACTGTTACTGCCTTCTGAAGGGATACTGTGATTTTGTTAACATCTCTGCAGGATGAGCTTTTGGAAAGGATTACGTCTAACCAAACATTTTAAATGGTAGGCTGCTTCTGTAAAGTACCTGTGTAAAGTGCTCTGTTTATTTCTGAAGATCTTTTTAAAGCGGCGCTTGTGATCTGCTGTAGTTATTTTCTGCTTGTGATGTTGTGGTTTCCTGTCTGTGTTTCTCTCTGAGCTCAGAGAGGTTACGTGCTGCATTATCTACTGCAGGGAGTTGTTAACTCTTTGTAGGAGTGTCAGTTATACAACAGTCTTGTCTGGGATTTTTGCCACAACAGGCTGTGGGTACTTCACAAGTCCTACGCATGGCAGGTTGCATGCATTGTCTAGTAGGATTTGGCTCACTGAGACAAACTCATCCAATTCGGGAGCAGTTTCAGGTGAAACTCTGTCAGGTGGCGGACAGGGAGGAACCTGAGCGTTTAATGATTTGTGAACGCTGCTCGCCTTGGTAATTGCAGTGTGTGCATGTGTGTCCGTGTGTGTCAGCAGGGTGCTGTTTATGGGCTATTTTTTCTTCATGGTCTTGTGCTCTTAGTATCGTTCCCTATATTACGTCAACACAAATCACTCGCAGGAAAGACATGTTCAGACACCATCTTGGCATAGGTATGTGTCAAACCCTTTTAAAGTGAGTTTGTGTTTCTGTCTTGGCCGGTCTTACTCAGAAAGAGTTGGAGATATTACATTTAAAATCTTAACCTATTGCAACAATTCCGCTTAAAACTTGTCATGAATCAGGGTGTTGGTACTATAGTGTAAATGATCTCCGCTGTGTGCATAGGGATATGCCTGTCCAGTTCTTTTGCTTAATATCCTCACTTTGTGCAGTAAGTAAAAAGCCAGGGTCATGCCAGGATCATTACACTTAAGTGTGGAGGAAAGACACATTGGAGCATTCATTCACCCTGGTAGGTTAGCTGAAGGATTCATTATTGATCTCCCCCACTCTACCGTAAGTTAATCTTCAAATGAAGTCCATATCATTCTCAGTTTGCCTAAGCTTTATGATCAGTGTCGTACCCTCTGTCACTATTAACGCTCTGTTATTCTTCCTAAACATTCTTACACTTATTTCTGGTCTGATGGGAAAATAGTTCTGAAGAACATGCATCAGTGTTGGCTCATTTCCCAGGTATGATTGTTTTATATCACATTTGTAAGATGCTGTGTGTAATAGTGTCTGCAAAATTCAGTGTCTGATCATTCCATTTACCAAGTGATTGAATAGACGTTCAACGATTAACTGTTGCTACTTAGAAAGACTAATCTTTTTGCTATGTTCCTCATATGCTATATAGCCAAAAGATTATGGACACCCAAAATTAGATCACAGTACAGTGGTGCTTGAAAGTTTGTGAACCCTTTAGAAGTTTCTATATTTCTGCATAAATATGACCTAAAACATCATCAGATCCACAAACATTTCGTGTACCGGCTTTTAGGAATTTTAGCCCATTCCTCCATACAGAGCAGCTTCAACTCTGGGATGTTGGTGGGTTTCCTCACATTAACTGCTCGCTTCAGGTCCTTCCACAACATTCCGATTGGATTAAGGTCAGGACCATTCCAAAACATTAACTTTATTCTTCTTTAACCATTCTTTGGTGGAACGACTTGTGTGCTTAGGGTCGTTGTCTTGCTTCATGACCCACCTTCTCTTGAGGTTCAGTTCATGGACAGATGTCCTCACATTTTCCTTTAGAATTCTCTGATATAATTCAGAATTCATTGTTCCATCAGTGATAGCAAGACGTCCTGGCCCAGATGCAGCAAAACAGGCCGAAACCATGATACTACCACCATGTTTCACAGATGGGATAAGGTTCTTATGCTGGAATACAGTGTTTTCCTTTCT